>SNVD02002495.1:0-16491 GCA_013180625.2 Boswellia sacra | reverse complement strand
CGACGACGAGCGCGGTGACGAGCGCCGTCTGCATGCCAAGTGGCGCCGCGCCGACTGGTTACCGTTAGACGCGCGGCGCTGCACAAGTTCGCCGCCGAGACGCTCACCTGGGCCGGCTCGTCGCTCACCTGAGCCGCGGCGCTGGCGTGAGTGCGTGCGCGCGGCTCACTTCCACGGGAAACCGCAGCCATTCCGCCACCCGCACTCTTCGATGGCGCCACATTTGGTCAGCGCAATGTCAACGTCAAGTTCCAGCCTCGACCGTCTGCGGCTCGCCTCCTAGACAACCTGTCCGCCTCACAAGTCGATGGCCTACTCTGCGGCCGCGACCGGGCCGCCCCCTGGTGGCTGCTCGCGCAATCACAGCTGTGTCACTCAATCATCTGAGTGAATATGCAATGTCCCAGGTTGGAACTCCCAACTAGCCTGGCTCAAGCCTGAATCCCACCACTCCATACCGTGGCCACCCTCGTGGCAGGCACGCCGATGCAGAGTTTCCATGGGCCACCTGATGCGCGCCAGTGCAGGTAAGCCGCGCGCGAGACGCGCCCGCGCGTCCGCGTCACGCCCAAAACACTCGGCGCAGGTTGGATGACAACGAGATAACAACATTGCGCGCCTTCAACATCCGCCAGATAATTCCACTCAGACAACCCGCAGCCATATTGGGCACTTCGGCAATACAATTCCATCTCAATCATGTGGACACCCTCAAGATTCTCCACCGCGACAGAGTGAAAGTGGTGTGCAAATTTGGAAGCAAACTGCAACACGAACGCAGACAAAGACACAAACAACCCCAACGAAGAGATGAATCTCGTGCCCTATCTTTTCCTACTCACATGTTCCCTTATTCCACTCCATGTCCGGCCAGGTAAGTCGTCGAGTAGAGAATCGATACGTATATAACATATTATCTACTTGTTCATATATACAAATCCATGAGCAAGTGAGTGGTGGTGGTATTGCGATTGCACATTACCATGGCAACAGCTTATTAACACCCAAAACAAACGCGCAACTCCTCGCAATCACATCAACAGCGGCCGCCATTCGGTGTTACCAGTGCTCGAGCGACGAGGACAAGACGAGCGACAGTTGCGGCGCCTACGAGCCCTTTGACACCTACAAGAACTCGCCCGTCGACTGTATGGCCGAGGACGCCCTCACGCCGGGCACCTTTTGCTTCAAGTCCATTCAGCAGAGTCCCCGAGGCAACGTCCTGGACGGCCGCTGGCGGACGGTAATCAGGCGCTGCGCCCAGATAAGCGAGCGCGGCATCTCGTGGGGCTGCGACTGGGGTTTCCACGAGAACGGCGTCTACTGGGAGGAGTGCTACTGTGCCGAGGACGGCTGCAATGGGGCCACCAGTATGCTGGCCGCCGGCTCGCTAAGCTCACCCGCCATGCTGGTCATCATCTCGCTCGCCACTCTCTACTCAATACTCCAGCTGCTCCCGCCACTGCTGGCCTACGACAGCGCTCGTTAAGCGATCTCACACCTGCACGAGCATTGAAGTGAGCGCAACAATCGTCGCGCTCATCATAACCATTGTATTCGTGTCTCCGTCGTTGTCCCTAATCTCTCGCAGCTCTACAACAATTTTAGCGACACAGCTCGACAATCTCAAGAGGCAGACTCCAATTAAGGTTGCGCGAAATCGCCGCGCGACTGGCAAAACACAAAGGGCGCCCACTTTAATTTGATTGCCGCCACCGCCGCCGCCGCCGCCGCCGCCGCCGGCGTGCTAATTAGTGTCCATGTCGGCGAGCATGCGCTTGATGTTGTCGAACTCGGCGAGCACTTGGCGCCGCTCGCGCCGGATGGCTTCCAAGTCGGGCGCCACCGACTGGATGTACTGGCGGTAGAGGTCGAGGCTGGCGAGAGTGTTCGAGCTGAGCGTCGGCGGCTCGCCGTCCGACTGGCTCGCGATTGTGGTCGCCTCGTGGTCGCTGTCCACTGCGCAGCTGGCCGACGCGAGCTGCGGAACAGGGCCGCCGCTGGTGGAGGACTGAGTTGGCGCCGACGACTGGCCCGAGCCCTGCACCTGCTGCTGGCGCTGTTGGCAGTCGGCCAGCTGCCGACGACTCGCCTCGAGCTCAGCCTGGAGCTGACTGGCGCGCTGCTTCTCGCTGGTCAGCTCGTCGAAGATGACGCGCCGCTGGCGCTCCACCGAGTCCAAGTGGGCGCGCATCTGGTGCAGCCGCTGGTTGTCCTCGATCAGCTGGGCGGCCGCGCTCTCGAGCTCGGCACACTGGCCGGGCTCAGTCTTGTTGGGCGAGCCAAGCTCGTCGAGCGCCGGACTGGACGAGCGCGTCGAGTTGCGCACTCGCTCCCAGTCGCAGGCTGCGCTGGTGCGGCCGCTCGGCGCCAGACTGGCCGCCGAGTCGGTCAGCGTGTCGCTCAGCGACTCGAAGGTGCTCGCTATGTCTCGGAGACAGGCGTCGATGCATTTGCTCAGCGACCGCTTGAGCAACTCGTTCTCTTGCTTCAGATCCCACTGCTTCCGGCGCGCCGACTGCTCGCGCCGCTGGTGGCGCGTCCGCTCGGCCTCGAGCGTGCGCGCCAGCCGCGCCCGCGACTTATTGAGGCGCTCGCGGAGGTGCGCTATGAGCTGCCGGCTGTCATCGGGCCTGGGGCCTCGCTCGCCACCGCCGCATCGGTGGCACTCCGATGCGGCGACCGCGCGCTCGTCGTCGCCAGCCAGCTTGCGCAACAGTCGCTGCTGGTCGGCGATCAGTCGCTCGAGGCGCTCCAGTTCCTGTTGCTGCGCGGCCGCCGCACCAGTGGCCATGGGGGCGGTGGGGGTGCGCGGAGTTCGCACACTTCCGGCCGGCTGCTTGCGCGACAGTGTGGGAGTTGTGGCAAGCGTTGCAGGCGCGGCCGGCCGCCGGGCAGTGGCCACGAGCAGCTGATTGCGTTCGCGGCTGTCGCGTTGCTCGCGTTGCAATAGTTCGCTGGCAAAGTGCAACTTCCGGGCCGCCTCGCCGAGCACTCGGTCGTGTCCGGAAGTGGCGCGATCCACGCGCCTGGCCACACTGGCGCCAGTCAAAGCGCTTTGGCTGCGCAGAATGGAGGCGGGTCTTCGGGTGGGCGTGGTTCTGGGGGCGCTGGTGGGCGTGCTCTTGCCGGCGCTCGACGGCAGCACGGCCACCTTTCGCGTGGGCTCGCGCCGCTGGACGGTCTTGATCTCGGTCTCGCCAAACACCGGCACCCAGCTCGTCTTCTGACGGACGCCGCCACGCCCGAGTCCATTCTGGGTGGGCGTGTCGGCGGCCGTCTGCTTCTCGTCGCTGCCGACGACTGGTGTACTCTTGGTGTCCGCCGACACCGCTTTCGGCGGCGACCCCACGCCCACTGGCGAACCATTCTTCGGCTGAGCCCCGCCCACCTGTTGTTCGCCCTCCAACAGCTCGCCGCTCTCCTCCAGGTCCTCTTCAACGGGCGCCGGCTCGCTGCCACTATCTTCGGGCTCGTCACTTCCGCCGGAAGTCTTGGTTCCGCTCGAGGCCGGCGCCTCGGGCTGGCTGTGATTGACGACAGTTAGATTCTTGGGTGGAGTCGTTCGGACGGTGAGTCGTGCGGGCGCGCGCGGCGGGCGCCGCACGCGCGAGCGACTGAGCGCGCGCGCGTGTTGCGGCCGGTGGTTGTGGACCCGCCTCCGCGCCTCTCGAGAGGCTCTACTGGCCCGTTACCCGTGCGGCGCTCTTCTGGAGAGGCTGCTAGGCTCTCATGCATGTAGGCGCCGGCGCGCCCGCGAGCTGGGGGCGTGCGCTCTGGCGGAGTCGCGCCAGCGGCGGCTCGACGTGCCGGAAGCCCATGAGTGCGTTGGAGTCGCGCGCTAGCTGCGGGTCGAGGCGCGACGAGTAGCTCGCGGCGGCCGCCCGCCGACCGGAAGTGTTGGCTTGCGCCCCGCCCCCAGGGACGCCGCCGCCGCTGGCCCCGCCTATTTGAGGCCCGAAGCGCCACTGGTCGCGGTAGAGTTGGGCCAGTTTGCGCTCCTCCTCGAGCCGCTCGCCGCGCCGCTTCACCTTGTCCATCAGCTGCTGCAGCTCGTCGATGGTGTGCGCCAGTTTGGCTCGCTTCTCGTCCAGCGAGCGGCCGATTGTGAATACTCTGCCCGGCACCACCAACTCGTCCACATGGCGCGGCTTCGGGGGCGCGGCCGCCTCGTCGGCGCGGGGCTCCCGCGTCGACACGCCCACCGGAGGCGCCGGCCTGATGGGACGCTCGTCGTAGTTGTCGGCCGGCGGCGGGCGCGCGCCCGTCTTCGGGCACGTCTGGTTGGATTGCACGCCGTCTGCCGCCGCCGCCACGCCCGTCGAGATGAAGGTGGGCGCGCGCGCGGGCTCGCGCCAGTCGGCGCACTTATCACACACCGCCCGGAGGCGTCGGTCGCAGGCGCAGTTCGGACAGTCGGTCTTGCCGGTGAGTGGGCGGAATCGGGTGGCAGTGGTGGCGTTGTCGAGCGGTTGCGCGGCGCTGGCAGACTCTTGCTGGCCGGCCTCGAGTGTGCGTTTGGCCGTGAAGTTTGGGTGGAATTGGTTGTCGGAGCTGGTGGTCTGCTGGTTGCCCTCGACGAAGACTCGCTTGCCCGAGGCGTGCGCCACCATTGGCCGCGGCTCGTCGTCGTGCTTGGCCAGCTCAGTCTCAGAGCGCACCGGCCCGGCGCCCCCCTTGAGCTCGGAGGCCGACGACTGGTCGCAGCTCTGGACGGAAGTTTGGCACTCGACGCCGTTCAGCTCGGCCAGTTTGGCGCGCACCAGCTCGAGCTGCTGGGCGATGGCCTGGGTCTCGTCGCGCAACAGTCGCGCCTTCTCAGCGCGCCACCGCTCGAGCTGCGCCTCAGTCTCGTCGTCGACGGTCGAGATTGTGGTCGCCGCCGACGCCGCCGCCGCCGCCGTCGCCGCCACTGCTGCCAGTTGTCGGCTGAATGGCGAGTCCTCGGACACGCGCAGCTGCTGGCGAGCCATCGACCGAGCGACGCCCTGGAGTCGGTGCGGCTCGTCGTCTGGCTGCGCCTCGCCGGCTGCTTTGGGATTGTGTTGGTCGTGCTCATGGTTGGCATTGTTTCCGCGACTGAACTCGTTTGGCTTCGGTGACTTGGCGCCACTTTGGCACTCGGCCGACATCTCAGACTCGCGCTCGACTCTCGCATACGTAAGCTTCTTGTGTGTCAACACTCGCGTTTCGCGCACTCCCTCCGAGTTCCTCTTTATTTGTCTGTTGTTTGGCGCGGCCAAACCTCAGGCTCGAGGCCGCCGTTTGTGCTAGTTTTGTCCGATGATTATTTGGAACCTCTTCTCTGGCTGCGCCCATATCGCGTTCACGTCGAGCAGAAAGTTGGGGCCAACTTGTGGGCCTGGTCGAGTGCACTGGCCATCTGACAGCACTGGCGGCATTGTGCGCCACTGAGAGAGATGGAGAAAGAAATCCGCGAGCGACTAGTCATCGAACGGCCGCGCGGGCGAGCGCGCGGTGCCTAGCGGCGGTTTAAATGCGCGAGCTCTAGCGAGCGGTCGCCATAGAAACGCTCGCGGGCGGAAATTTGCACGCGAGTGTGGCGAGATTCGCGGCGTACGACTGCGGGCGAATCAATCGCTCTTTCTGGCTTTTGCCCTGGCGGCCGTCGATTCCGCGACCACCTCGTCGCCGCTCGACTCCACTATGTCCTCGTCCTCGTCGTCGTACTCGCGCAAATCTTTCAGTGGCTTATCGGACAGAGTCATGAAGTAGAGTAGGCGCAGGATCAGCTGTGTGTGTGTTCGATTGAGAGTTGAGCGAGTTGTGGTGTTAGTAAAGAGTTGGAGTGTTGATGAGCGAGAGTGATTTCAAGCGATGATACTCACCCCGAACCAGAGGATGTCGAGGAGGAGAAAGATGAGGCCGCAGGTGAGGATGCCCGTCATGACGGGCGTCTGCATGTTGTAGAGCTTGATGACGTTGAGGCCGTGGTAGAGACAGAAGAGGGGAAAGTAGTAGAGCTGGTTGACTGCAAAGGCGAGCGCGAACACGACCAGGAAACAGTTGACAGTGAGGCCCAGACTGCGCACTCGTTTGCCGTGCTGAATGTGGAGGCATTTGGTCAACTTGGTCATCTCGAGCAACACGTCGCAGGTGTCGCGCAACACCGTCGACGCGAGACCAATCTGATGGGTCCTGCAGTTTAGTGTTTGGTTAATTAATTAACAAGCTTGCTGATTAGCACAGAGCTCGCTCGCTCCACAAAACTCATTGAGCTACTACTACTAATTGGACGACGAAACTCACCTGGTGGCGTAGATGCTGAGCGTAGAGAAGACTGCGGCCACGTGGTGGAGCAACATCATGGGACTGTCGCGGCGCCACACGTCCTCGAGGAGGAGCGCGTAGGTGGCGTGCAGGTAGAATGCGGCCTCGATCATCAAAATGGCATACGAGGACCAGTCGAGCTCGAAAGTGTACCTGAGCGCGGCCGAGGCGGTGGCGGTGGCGGCCGTCTGGGCGGCGGCCGAGCCCACGGTGGCGCCGGCGATGCTGGTGCTGAGCAGGAGGTGCGAGTTGTGCTTAAGACAGCTGTAGATGAGCCAGGTGGAGCTGAAGGAGTAGTAGATGAGGCGCCAGAGACACTCGTCCAGTCGTTCGCGGTCTTTGGTGCGCAGGCCCAGCTGATCGATGCGCTTGTAGGAGCTCAGCTTGCGGCTCAAGAGGCGCTTGCCCAGCACCAAGAGGATAAAGATGGTGGTGATGTTGACGATGTCGCTCGTCTCCAGGCTATTGAACTCGCCGATGCGCACCACTTTGCCGCCCGGCTCGCCAACCAGCCGGAGATCGTGTGCGCCCGCCTCGAGCTGGGCGAGCGGCTTGCAGAGTTGCTGATTAGTTCGCTGTTCATGGTATCGACCTGTTGTCGTTGATACTATGGTGGTGCTGGAGGAGATGGAGTCTGTTGAGTCGTTGGTCGGCGGCGGGCCAAAGTCGAGCAAACCGCATGAGTAGTGAGTGTCGACTGCAATTAGTGCGCTGTCTCTGATCGCTTGCCCGTTTGCTTTCACCTGGCCAATGTGGCTGTGACTATCTGCGAGTTTGTTAGTCGTCGACAGCTGGCTGATATTTGGTCGCTCTGGCCGCGAGCCCGCGAGTTGAGTTGCGTCTGCGCCATAGAAACTGGTCTTGTAGAACTCAATGTAGCCCTCAATCAGTTCCTGGTAGTTCTTGAACATTTTGTCCTGATTAGCTCGCAAGTCATCAATCACTCGTCGCGTTGGTCAGCTGGTTCCTTGAAGTTACTCTCTATGCTGTTCACTGGCCGAGTCTGTTTGTATGCTCTCAACTCCCTGTCCTCGAGTCTTCTCGACCCCTCCAGGCGACTCAGTCAGACTAAGCGAGTCGACAAGCGCCCCAATCTGACACAGCTCTGTGCCCCCACCGGTGCACACTCCACGCCCCCGCAAGGTCTCTGGTTGAAGTGCACAACCACAACTTCAAAGTGGATGACACCACTCACGTGGCAGATGGATTGAATCGGCAATCTCTTTTTCGTCTTCGGCGCCGACTTAGCTTTCTGGACGGCAAAGAATCGCCGCCATCGATCGGGCGCGACAAGCCACTTGTTTGATCGCTATGTCGACCTTCAAAACGCTCGTATGGCGTCTGCTCATCAGTACGACCCAATCGATAATGGCGCCCACCTTAATAATGATGACATGGTGACTGGAGTGCAGAGACTTGTCCAGACTCGAGCGCACCTGCCCCTCGACGCGAGATAAGAGGAACGAGTACCGGCCTCGAATTGCGCAATGCGCATCCCCTGTCCGACCGCTCACGAAACTTCACTTGACTCCGTCACGCCTGCCACTTGACGTCAGGTGTGCCTACCAACGCTAATCGATCGGACCAACCATCGGCCTCAAGCACACTCGACATCCGAGAAGATGCCGATCAATTGTCGAGCCGACCTGTAGTGCAACTATTATTTATTGCACACAAACATCGGCGAGCGTCTGCGAACGATCATTATGTAAATGGCAAACAACGCGTTTGGGAACTCGACATCGACAACGACGATGCCGGGCCAGTGGTCTCGGCGAGTGTCGCTCATGATCACCTGATGAGGTGCAAACAGAGCTCATCGATCGAACAAACACGTGAGAGTTGACATTGACAATGAATTCGAGATATAGTTCGAGCAATTCACAAGCAGTCGCCCACCAAGTAGGTGCCAAGTGTTGAAATGCTCTCTGCCCATCCCCACCTCGCTCACTCACTCTTTCGCTCTATTGCTCCATTCATGTCTCTCGCCTGCTATTCAGGCATGCTGAGTGTTTGGTGAGTGTTTGTGTAGCTTCGTTATCAAACAATCGGATGCAATTTTTGCTAGAGTTTACTGAGAGAGTTCGACGATGCGAAACATGACGTGAGATGTGCGGTCTCAAAGTCTGGTTTTTGACCTCTCACAACTGTTCGGGTGCGCCAATGTCTTGGTCCCGGCGAATCACACGTGCGAAAGATCATGTTCAGCCGAGGAGACTGACCGCCCAGCGACATGTGCGCACTCACATTAGGTGCCTCATGTCACTTAAGGAACTTGGATTGCCAATTCGATGAGATGCTGGCTTGTTTGTCTCAATGTAAGCCTCATTTCCTGCCAACCAATACGCAAATGATGGATTTCATTAAGCAGGATAGAGGATCAAGGAGATGGCGCTAGGGCTCTCGTCACGGGGTATTCAATCGCTGTCTTTGAATGTAACAAATATGAAAAACTATGCAAGTTTTATCTTGACTCACTCTAGGATGCTATTCAATCGGCGTTCGTCTGGTCGCCAGCTTGTCACTTATCTCGTAAGCCCTTTCTCCATCATCTGCGCGCTAGCCTCGGCCCACTGTGCCGCCCTTTGCAACGACTGTCGATGATATTCTTTGTTATCACGCTCGCGCTCTCGATCGCGCTGATAGTTGTCTCGATCTCGATTCCTGTCAGACCTATCGCCAGCTCTATGGGGATGACGGGTGTGCGATCGGGGACTACGCTCGTAGCGGCCATGTGCCGGAGGCGCGTGATGGTGAGACGAGTAATTAGGCGAGCTGTTGTTGTGGCGCGAATGGTGATGACGATCGTTCGAGGAGGAGTGGTTGTTGTTCAGGTGTAGCAATGTTGATGAAGAAATGTAGGGCGATGATGAGAGTGCGGCCAATGAGGCCGATGAAGCCCCTGTCTGCTGGTGGTTTGACTTGTTCTTACTATGCCTGTGGTTGACGTGCGCCTGTAGATCGCGCGCGCTTAGGTATGTTCGACGGCATGTCTCAACCTGGCACACAAATATAGAGTTCAGGGTGTTTCTCTCAACACGTAGCGCTTTGCCGCCACATCGATGGCAGCCCTTGCTTTCGGTGTTGTTATTTAACGCTGTAAAAGATTGATCCTCGTGGATGGGATCATGTTGTATTGTTGTGGGTGTTGTGTTTGATGTTGATTCGTCAATATTCATGGGCGCCACTCCATTGTTGATATCTTGCATTGTGAACGATTGATTTGAGTCGCTCCGGTGAAGATCAAGATTCTTCGTTCCGCTGCTATTGCTATTAGCATTGGAATAGTTATTCCTCGTTGGTGTCCGTCTACGCTGGTGCTGGTGATGATTGCGCTGGTGGTGCTGATGGCCGTGGTCCCCCTTGTTATTGCTTCCGTGACTGTTCAGCGGAGATGAATGGGTATGATTGATGTTGTTGTTGCTGTTGTGGTGTGAAGGCGATTCATGATATTGATGATTGTGGCTACTTGGCGGCAATGGAGGCGGCGCCGGCTCGTGTGGACTTCCGAATGCCTGATGATGATTTGTTGTTGGCGGCGGCGGTTGTGGCGGCGATAGAGCTGAGTGCTGTCGCGTGTTGGTGTTACTAGATTGGTGCTGAGTTAAACATAAGGTGGCACAGGAGAAGCAGAACACATGCTTGCAAGGTATTATCCTGCCATAGATGAGAATAGGTTTATTACATTGCTCGCAAAAGTGTATCTTGGGCTTGTAGACCTTCTCCCCGATGAGATTGACCTTGTTCGACCAGACCACTGTAGGCAAACCGTTTGAGTGGTAGCTGGACAAGTGGATCATGATTGATAGGCTAGTGTTGGCGATATGAGTCGATCGGATAGAGAGGCGGAGTGTGGAAATGGTGCAATGTGTTGGATGATTTTGTGTCGGTGTGTTTCGAGTTTATGGATCAGCTGGCGCCTTTGACTGCAGGCAGATTATTTGGGTTAAACTCAGCCGCATGTTAACGTACAGAGACACAGGCCAACGTGAACCTTCTCGCACACTCACTGACAACACACATGCCAAGCCTGCAGATCGCAGGCGCGCCGGCCCAGCGACAAGCAATGCAAACTCGCACATCGCACACATGCAGTAATTTAGAGCCACACATTCACAAATCTCGCCCCTCCTGGACCTTGTGTTTGGTCGGCCGCTTGTTCGTCACCGGCGGCGTCATGACAAAATTGCCACGATCGGCACACCTGGAACCTGAAGCTGAACTGATGACCGCCAACTAGTTATCTGCCCCCGCACCTGTCCGATATATTCTCACCTTTGTTATCATCAACATCATTATTAGTCTTCGCTCAACGAAATGCCACTCAAGTACTGACGCGCGTGTCTCCCTTCTGCACTTTGTTGTCCCTCGTTTGTAAGTTTTCATCATTTCTACACACGCCCCCAACAGTTCTGTCCTCAGCTTCTGTCATCTGCCATAACAAACGGTGCTCGAAGACACCAATCATGACGGCAATATGGGCTTGTTATTGAGAATATCCGCCTGCAACCTTGAGCACATTGTTCCGCTCACCCTCATCAACCACTCAAGCTTCATATATGGAAACCACGAACGGCTCATCTGACGCGATAATAGCCAACTGACACCCGCACACTTCCACAGTGGCATGATAGACCACTCATTCATGCAATCTCAAAAGATTAGCCAACAACTTTGCACTATCAATTTAAAATTACAAATTTACTTACCCTCGCTTCTGTATCGCGCACTCTGTAAGCTTGCGGCAATAGGAACCCAGTTTGTTCGATTACCTAGGTAACAGTGTTGGTGATCCGAACTGAACCTATCTCCACTATGACCAACAACAATGAACTCAATGGTCGGCCAACCGATCCTAAGGCGGCCAAGTTCCACAAGCTCCTATTCGAAGATGAGATGATTGATCTGACACAACTCAAGATGATTTCATGGAGCGGCATACCGTTCCGATATCGTCCGCAAAGCTGGCGTCTCCTCCTTGGCTACCTGCCTGTTGCTAAATCCAAAAGAGAACAGCAACAGAAACGCAAACGTGAAGAATATGATAGACTTATAGAACAGTACTACGAAGATCGTTCATTAGACGACGGAATGTGGCGTCAGATCCACATTGATATCCCGAGAATGCAGCCCTTGATTCCGATCTTTCAGCAACCTCGAGTTCAACAGTCATTCCAGCGTATCCTCTATATCTGGTCGATTCGTCATCCAGCTAGTGGGTACGTGCAAGGAATGAATGACCTCGTGACGCCTTTTTTTATAACTTATCTCTCTGAATTCTGCGACAGTGAACTACTACAAGATGTGGAACGCTTCGATATAAGCCAAATCGACCATACGAAGTTGCGGAACATAGACATTACGAAGTTGCGAAAAATAGAGAAGATACACTATGGGTCTTTTTGGGAAGCTTGCTTGATTCAATACAAAATATTATTAAGCACGCTTCAGCCCGGAATCAGCGGCTTATAAAGATGCTAGCCACAGTTGTTGTCACGGGTCGATGCCGAACTGCACAATAACTTGAAAGCTCATGGTGTTGATTACCTTTCATTTGACTTCCGCTGGAAAGAACAATTATTAATAAGAGAACTACCCGCTGCGGCTCGTTGTAAGGCTGTGGGACCTCATATCTCGCGAAGGCTTTCATAAGCACATTTACGCCTGCGACGAATCAAATCAGTGGGGCAGGAGTCGCTAACTCGACCTCAGTAACATATCAAAATCTTTTGACGAACTCTGCGAACGCCTCACACCTTCACCATCATAACCAGCATCACCAGACCGTCCCTAGTTTATCCCTAGCATCAATGACAAGTAGTGGTGGGAGTGGTGGCGGAGGCGGCCCTGGCGGCGATACTAGTAACAGCGATACGCACCATCTTCCGAGTATCTTTTCCTCCTCCTTCTCTTCAGCCTCATCTTCGTCTTCCATAGCTGCACAAAATGCGTTACCCACGCCAACTACCACAAACTCGTTGTCAACAAATAACCTCTACCATCACAACCATCACCATCAACACCATTCGGCCGCCGTCGGCGGCACATCTTCGAGCTCATCAAAGATCAGCTCAAGCTCATGGAACAGCGGTAGCGAGACCCCATTTTCGGCCTCTTTTCACCTGTTTGTATGTGCGGCCTTCCTGAAGTCTTGGTCCAAGCAGTTACTTCGCGAGCAAGATTTTCAAGGGATCATGTTATTGTTACAGAATTTGCCCACGTATCACTGGTCGGATCAGGAGATTGTGCTGATGTTGGCGGATGCTTATCACCTGAAGGAGACCTTCTCGCCATCTCACCTGAGAATCTGATGCGGTCAGAAGTTGAATAAAAGAAAATAAAACAAGAGAAAATTAAATCAGAGCATGTCTCCTCGAAGGTCCTGTAAACCTCGCGGAGAACTCTATGATATAGGATACTTTGTGGCTCGGAGCGACTGTTGTTGAGTTTATTTCTCAGCTGCAGAATCCCAACTTTCGGACAGCCCTGTTCCAGGCTCGAACTTCGAGCTCAATAAATAATCCTCTTTTATATCTTGCGCCATTTCGTTCTCCTACGAGCTCAGTCGTAGGAAGTCGAACGTCGACGCGCTTCCTATTTTTTGTGGTCGATATAGCTAAATCTGTGCCTGGACGATACAGTTTGTTGGAGGAGAGTCAGCGTATCCAGAGACAGGCATCTGACCGGGAGCTGTCGTATTGCTAGTGGACGGGGCGCTTGTAGTCGGGGCGCCGCCGCCGCCGCCGAATCTTTTGACTAGGAAGCTGGCGCCCGGTAGGACTCCAATGAACGGAACTCGATGCGTGTATTGTCGTGGTGGCGACTGTTGTTGTTGTGGTTGTGGTTGTTGTTGATGTTGAAGTTGGTGTAGTTGAGGCGACGCTTGAGAGGGCGCTGACCGAGCGACCACTTGGGCGCCAGAGGATTGACTCAAGTGTATGGGTACTTTCGCAGGCTGCTGTTGACAGCCACCCAGGTGATATTGCTGGCCCAGTTTGTGGTGGAGCGACGACATTTGGAGGTGATGCGGTTGTTGGTGCGCGAAGATCACCTGCGGCTGGTGGTGTTGCATGCGGCTGTCGAGCGAATAGTATTGCTGGTGTTGGTTGATGGTGTAGATATTGGCGCCACTCTGGTGATATACGGGGCCGCCCTGGTGTTGAGGCTGTGTCTGTGACTGTGGCTGTGATTGGTGGTGTTGGTGTTGGTGTTGTTGGCGCGGCTGGGCCAGCCTCAGGTCTGGCGACGTGATGATGATCTTGTGCGAGGGCGACAACAGGATGCCGTTGTCCTTGAGGATGTCCAACTTCCGGAAGAGTTGTTCCCGCTCGTTCTCCACCTGTTGCCGGTCGCGCTTGAGCTGATCGCGGGCCAGGTCGAGTTCGCGGCGCTCATTGAGCAGCTGCTCCTGCATGCGATCAAACTTCTCCTGCCACTCCTGTTTGTCCTTGTCGAGTTGGATGCGCAGATTGCGCAACTCCTCCAACTTTTGCTCGGGTATGAACAACGAGCGGCGCCTCAGGTGCTGGTGGTGGTGGTGGCGGTGGCGTTTGCTGGCGCCATGAGGGGCCAGTTGTTGTTGTTGTTGTTGTTGTTGTTCCTGTTGTTGATGTGAACCTGTGGTGGCGCCGAGCGAAGTGGACGAACTCGATGAGAGCGGCCCAAGGTGATCGACGCCGCTCGCCGTGGGCCCACTCGTGTCGAGTAGGCCCACCGACCTGAGTCTCTGGATCAGCTTCAGCTGGCTCGAGATCGTCGACACCGACGACAACTTCCGCTGGCCCTTGGCGCCCGCGCACACCTGCGGCTGCTGGCCCGTGGGCACCGGCGGCAGCACTTTGCGCGACACGCCCGACTTGACGAGCGCGCCCGCGCTCGACTTGGCCGCCGGCGCCCCTGCCCACTCTCTCAGAGGACCTTCAGGCGAGGGCCCGCCGGCCGGCCTATCTAACGCTCAACGGCGGGTCGCTCTTGTCGCTTTCCGGGCGCCCAGAGGAGTCGTTGGCACGGAAGTGGAGGAGGACGAGGACGAGCAGGGCGCCGAGTCGTGACCGCGGCCGCTGTCTAGGTCCTCGTCTTGGTGATGCGGGCTCTCGTTGCTCGAAGACAACGGCGACGACGACGACGACATTTGCTTGCTCTCCACCACAGACGAACCGGAAGTGGGCGCCGGGCCCAGGTGGTCGGCGGCGAGCTGGCCGATGTCGGCGAGCGCAGTCTGGCCCTTGATGGCCATCTCGACGTTGGGGTCGAGCTCGTTGAGCGTCGTGTTGGTGGTGGCGCCCGAGGAGTTGCCCGAGTCGGACGAGCTGGCCGACTGATTGGACACCTGACGCGGCCGCTGGAGTCGACGTCGCCGGTTGGCCTTCATCTTGAGCCGACTTCCGGCCACCGCGGCGGCTGCAGCGGCGGCGGCGGCCGCCGCCGACGACTCGTCGCAGGAGTCGCGCGCGCGCTCGCTCAGCCGACCGCCGCTGGGGCTCGACTCGGCCGGGTCGGGAGTGGAGCCCGAGCTGGGCGTGCCGGTGCCAGTCGGGTGGGCGTGCGGGTGCTGGTTGCGTAGCTCGGGCTCGGGCACGAGGTCCTGCTCGATGTCCAGCTCGAGGTGTTCCAGCTCCTCGTCGATCACCTGGCGCGTGCGCGGCCTTGCGGCGTTGGCCTCGTCCAGAGCCGACGAGGCCACCGAACAGGCGCGCCCTTCGCTGGGGTTCGTCTCGCTCAGCGAGTCTTCGTGGAGTCCGTCGGACTCGTGCTCTTCGAGGTCGTACTGCTCGTTGTCCACGACGCCTTCGTACTCGCGCTGCACGTGCGCATCGTAATCCTCGTCGTAGTCACCATCATCGTCGTCAAGCGAGCAGCAGCTGGAGGCAGACGATGACGATGCCGTTGACGACGACGACGAGCATGACGAAGACGACGAAGAGCCGCCGCTCGAGGACGAGCACTGGACTAGGGCGTCACCGCTGTTTGGGCCGCCGCTCGGGAGCACGCCCACGCCGGCGCCCGACGGCGAGCTCGTCGATAGGGTGCACATGCGGGCGCTATTGTGGCGCTCAATCGACTGCTTCAGCTTGTCCACAAAGTTCACCTGGTGGCGGCGCGACACGAAGGCGAGTTCGTACATTTCCGGTTGCTTGGGCGAGCTCGAGATGAGGTAGACGCGCGGCTCGGCCTCCTCGACGGCCTTCTCGCGCACAAGCAACTTGCTCAGTGAGATCACAGACGATTTGTTATCAATGTTCGCAAACAGGTACCTCGTGCTCGAGTGGCCGGCCGCCGCCGCTGCCGCCGCCGCGGCGTTCAGATGACTTCCGGCCGAGGCGGTCGCCTGAACGAGGCCGAGCGAGGCGCCGTCGGCCTCGGGCGTGGAGTGGTTGGTCGGGTCGCCGCTTGGTGGCGCCACCGTCGAGCCGGCCAGTGTCGGCAAGCCGGAGGTGGCGCCCGCCGCTGGCGCCGCGGTGCTAGGGGTGTTGATGGCGGCGCTGGTGGTGGCGGAGGAGGCGGTGGTGGGGGGCGTGGCGGCCGAGTTTGGTGTGGGGGCCGAGGAAAAGGGGCCGGGCGAGGCGCGCTCGACACGGAGGAAGACCACTATGTCGTTGAGGATGAGACACAGGACGGGGAAGAGTTTTCGTCGGGTGGCGCTCCAGAGACGAATCTGGTCGTCGGTGTGGAGGAGTTGGCGCAGTCGTTTGTGCTGGAGGAGGTCGTGTTTGGTGAAGCGAGTGGCCTGTTTGTGGTAGAAGAATGTGTAGGACTTTGGCGAGAATTGGGCGTAAATGTCGAGCAGCCGCTCGAAGGATTCCTTGCGCGCCAGCTGGCCGTTGAGTTCGGCCAGGAGCGCCCGACACTCGGCGAGCGCGCGCCTCAGCTTGGCCTCCTCGTCCAGGGGCTCGTCTGTGTGTGTGTGTGGGGTGCATAACATTGGCCAGTGCGAGTGGGCGCATCACACAGGTGAGTTTGGAGTTGTGCGGGTTAGTTAGCGTCGAGCGAGCAATCAGGTGCGCGCGGAAGGCCACCGCGAACGCATAAATCACGCCACTGTTTGTTTGTCTGTCGGCTGGCCGCGGCGGCGGCGGCGGCGGCCGTGATTGGCGCGCTCCAGTCGACAAGTACTCGCGGCCGTGGGCTCGTGCGTTCGATTTCGGTCGGCGGCGTGTGGCAGTTGTTGCGCGGCGGCGGCGGCGGTGGCGGCGGCGGCGA
>SNVD02002494.1:0-164395 GCA_013180625.2 Boswellia sacra | reverse complement strand
CATACATGTGAACACACCCACACATGAGGACTCACTCAGCAATCATAGTTTCTCCCCTTGAGTCCTACCTGAGTTTTACCTGTCGCAAACTTAATTAATACATTAGTTATATAAAACACAGCAGATAACTATAGCACATAACTGTTAATGACCTCCCGCTATAACTAATATGAAACTGATTTTAAACTACTTTACCTGTGAAGTTTATTGGACCAACTTCACAAATCTCTACCCTGGTGCAAAAAACTTCAACTTTCCACCATGATTGCCTCACTAGCTACCAAGGCAGCATCGTGTCCTTGACCAAGTCCAATTAACGCTTGAACTTTGCTCCAGTGACAACCTTGGTAGTCATGTCACTTAGGATATCCTCTATCACCACTTTGTTTATTGTTATTGTTCCTTTCACTATTAGATCTCTCCCAATAACTATCAGACTAATAATATTGTCGTTAATCATGAACACATAACCTATAAATGACCTTATATTCTCCAGGTCCTCTGCTAAATCAAAATCGATAATCCCCATGATACCATCTTCCTTGTCACTTGACTTCCCGAACTCAAGACCAAACTTTGTTGTATTTCTCATGACTGCTTCCCAATTAGCCATAAACCTGCTAACGAAACTCACTTCATATGCTATGTCAAGTCCGACACATGTTATGCACAAGCGGAAGCGATAACCAACAGAACAACCAAATACACAACCACAACTATGCCAGATAATTGAATATAATATTAACTAAAGAGGCAACCAATCAACCACAATGCAGAAATAGAATACACACCAGGATTTAACGAGGTTCGGTATTAGTACCTACGTCCTCGGCCGCCGCTGAAGAAACTTTCCACTATCTTCAAAGAGAATTACAAATTTTTGAGCCATAATACAAATACCACAACTATTGGGCCAAACTGCAATTACCCAAATAGTTGGGTCAAACTATAATTACCCAAACAATTAGGTAATACTACAAATACCCAAAACAAAGGGAGAAAAAAGCAAATATTACAAACTTTAAGGTCCTTACTGAAAGGCCCTTAAACTATGAGGTCTTGTATGTGAGACCTTACAAATAGAGGGGGGAGGAGGATATTTCACTTGGGACACATAAAAATTTCCCATATGGCTTCCTTTTATAAGGGCCACGTGAGGTCCAATTTTGGAGTCCCACCGATGTGGGATCCTTGTTAATGCATATGAGCCAAAACACCAACAAATCTCCACCTTGGCGAATATGCCAACCCACCACAAAACTCTTCTTTTTCCCATATTCTCTATCACAACTGCAACGCCTCCAAATGCGCCCAATGGCGCGGTCAAACAGGCACAATGTTGATCAAGTCCAAACAATGACTGAACTTGATCACTATCACAACCTTAGTCAACATATCTGCGGGATTCTCGGCAGTCTCAATCTTCTAAAGTAAGATTCTTCCTTCATCAATAATCTCCCGCACAAAATGATACCGAACATCAATATGCTTCGTACGAACATGGAACACTGGATTCTCCGCTAAGTGGATAGCACTCTGACTGTCAAAATAAAGAGTAATCTTCTTCTGCCCAATTCCCAATTCATCCAGCAAACCCTGTAACCAAATAGCTTCCTTCACAGCCTCTGTCATAGCCATATACTCTGCCTCCGTAGTAGACAAAGCCACTGTAGACTGTAAAGTAGACTTCCAACTCACTGGTGCTCTTGCAAGAGTAAACACATAACCGGTTGTCGACCGATGTTTATTCAAATCACCAGCATAATCTGAATCAACATAACCAGTAGCATACTGACCACATGTATCATCCCTCTCAAGGACTAAGCCAACATCTACGGTTCTCAACAAATACCGTAGAATCCATTTCACTGCTTGCCAATGTCCTTTACCAGGATCATGCATATACCTGCTCACAACTCCAACTGCATGTGAAATGTCGGGTCTCGTACACACCATAGCATACATCAGGCTACCAACTGCATTAGCATACGGAACTCGAGACATGTACTCTCGTTCCTCATCTGTATTAGGAGATAAAGATGCACTGAGCTTCATATGAGGAGCAAGTAGGGTACCTACAGGTTTTGACTGCTTTGTAATGCCAAACTGCTGTAATACCTTCTGCAGATACTGCTTCTGAGTCAAACAAATCTTGCTTCTCCCTCTATCTCTGCTAATCTTCATGCCAAGAATCTTCTTAGCTTCACCCAAATCTTTCATCTCAAACTCTCGATTCAACTGAGTCTTCAACTTTACAATTTCTTCAACATTCGTCGAAGCTATCAACATATCATCAACATACAAGAGTAGATAAATGAAAGAACCATCATGTAGCCTCCGAAAAAACACACAATTATCAAATTTGCTTCTTGTGTACCTCTGACCCATCATAAACCGATCAAATCGCTTGTACCACTGTCTGGGAGATTGCTTCAAACCATAAAACGATCTTTTCAGTTTGCATACCAAATTTTCCTTACCAGCAACTTTGAATCCCTCTGGCTGAGTCATATAGATTTCCTCTTCCAAGTCACCATGTTAAAATGCAGTTTTTACATCCAATTGAACTAGTTCCATATTCATCTGAGCTACCAAGGCCAACAAAATTCTAATGAAAGAATGTTTCACAACTGGAGAAAATACCTCATTGTAGTCAATTCCTTCCCTCTGAGCGTAGCCTTTAGCCACCAACCTTGCCTTGTAGCGGATGTCATTCTTGTCAGGAAATCCATCTTTCTTTGCATATACCCATTTGCACCCAATTGCCTTTTTACCCTCGGTAGTTGAGCTAGCTCCCAAGTTTCATTCTTCTGAAGAGACTGCATCTCTTCGCTCATAGCTGTCTTCCACTGATCAACTTCAGAACAGCTGACTGCCTCTCTATAGTGGAAAGGCAAAAAAGGGACAAAACATAGAAACATCTGTACCAAATTCAAAATCGAGAGCAGGTCTCGAAGTCTCTGGGCCTATCACTATCAGGGCTTAGATTCTTGTTGCTGTTGAGGTTCCTGAGTAGAACCCTCACCATCATCTCCAAAATCCTCCTCTGTCATAGGAGTACCATCATCTGTCTTAACAGATCTAACTGGGTTCAATGTCGTCGTTTCAAACTCCACCTGCTGCTGAGTATGCTCCACCTGCTGTGGAGTACCATTCACCTTTGTCTGGTTTTCTGATTTCTTCAACATCGAAGACTCATCAAATGTCACATCTCTGCTGGATATAATCTTCCTCGAACTAGGACACCAAAGACGATATCCTTTTACTCCTAAAGCAAATCCCAAGAAAATCGCTTTCTTGGCTCTAGGATCCAGCTTAGATTCTTTCACATGATAATATGCAGTAAAACCAAAAACATGTAAAGAATCATAATCAGAAACAGGTTGTCCAGACCATACCTCCAATAGAGTTCTATCACCAATAGCAGCTGAAGGTAAACGATTAATGAGATGACATGCATAAGTCACAGCCTCAGTCCAAAATTCTTTGCCTAACCCAGCATTAGACAACATGCACCAAACTTTCTCCAGCAATGTCCGGTTCATGCGCTCTGCCACCCCATTCTGCTGTGGTGTACCTCTAACAGTAAAGTGACGTACAATACCTTCATCTTGACATAATTTCAAAAACTGATCACTGCAATACTCACCACCATTATCTGTTCTGAGATGCTTGATCTTCTTGTCAGCCTGTGTCTCAATCATCTTTTTCCACTTAAGGAAAACATCAAGTACATCATCTTTTGATTTCAAACAATACACCCAAGTTCTTCTAGAAAAGTCATCAACAAAAGTAACAAAGTAGTGCCTACCTCCCATCGATGCTGTTTTAGTAGGTCCCCACACATCTGAGTGAACGTAACGTGGTATTATGAATAGCGGTGCCAAATTTCACTCTCTTCTGCTTTCCCAGAACACAATGCTCACAAAAATCCAGCTTGCAGGTCTTTGCACCTTTCAATAAGCCTCGTTTTACCAAACTGAATAAGGCTTTCTCACCTGCATGTCCCAAACGCATATGCCACAGTCTCGTGATCTCTGAATCTGTATCATTATCAGAAACCATAGCCACTGATCCAATAACCGTACTACCATTATAGTAATACAAGTTGTTCCTCCTAGTGCCTTTCAATACCACAAGAGCGCCTGAAGTGACCCTTAGAATACCATCTCGAATAGATATACACCACAGCCTTTAGATTCTAAGGCTCCCAAAGAGATGAGATTCTTCTTTAACTTCGGTACATACCGAACATCTGTCAGAACTCTAGTCAGTCCATAATAATTCCTCAATCGGATCGAACCTATCTCAGTAGTATGGCAAATATCATCATTGCCCATATACACAACTCCACAATCAAGCTCTTCAAACTGAAAGAACCATTCCCTATGTGGACACATATGATAAGTACAACCCGAATCCATAATCCACTCATCAAAAACAGAAGTGGATGGATGACCAACTAGACATATATCTGAATCACTATCATCCTCACGCTCAACAACACATGCATCAGAAACAGTCTTGCCCTTATCTTTCTTTTTCAACTTAGGACAATCTTTCTTCCAATGCCCTTTCTCACGACAAAAGGCACACTCATCTTTTCCTAATCTACCTCTTGACCAAGACTTTCCCATTTTTCCTGGTTTTTTACTATGACTACGCCCTCTCACTGTCAATGCATCTACTGACTCATCCCTATGTTCCCTTTGATCTTTCTTACGAATTTCATAATTCAACAAAGCAAAACAGACTTCTTCAAAAGACAGTTTATCTTTCCCATGGATAAGAGTAATGCACAAATGATCTAATTCATCCGGAAGTGAGCCAATCAATAGCATAGCCTTAATTTTATCTTTGAAGGTTTCATCTAAGTTTAACAAATCAGCAATTAACTTATTAAACTCATCAATATGAGAACTGATGCTCGTCCCTGGTTTCAACTGGAGACGGAACAATCTCTTCAATAGGTACAGCCGATTCTCATTGCTTTTCTTCATAAATTTGTTCTCCAGCGCCTTCCACAATTTGCTTGCAGATGTCTCCTTAGTGAACGGATACTTTTGTTCCCTATACAAGCAAGAGCGAATCAACCCACAAGCTTTTATATTAAGCCTGTCCCAATCCTTGCACTGATATCTTCTGGTTTTGTTTCTTCCAGAACAATATCCAAATCCTGCTGATACAACCCGTCCAACACCTCACTCTGCCATAAGCCGAAATTATTTCGGCCATCAAATTTTTCAACATCTATTTTTGCATTTGTCACAGTCATTGTCTTCTCAGATACAGTAGACGATGAAGCCATTACTACCTCTCACAAATAAGCTCGATACACAAATCACCAATAACCAAGCTCCAAACAAACTATTATATTCAATAACTAGCAATCCAAAATCAACAGCCCAAAATAGTAGCAAGTGCTTCAATGAAATAGCCACTAACTACCCAAAACCTTCGGCTCTGATACCAATTGTTATGCACAAGCGGAAGCGATAACCAACAGAACAACCCAAAATGCACAACCACAACTATGCCAGATAATTGAATATAATAGTAACTAAAGAGACAACCAATCAACCATAATGCAGAAATAGAAAACACACCAGGATTTAACGAGGTTCGGTATAAATACCTACATCCTCGGGCGCCGCTGAAGAAACTTTCCACTATCTTCAAAGAGAATTACAAACTTTTGAGCCACAATACAAATACCACAACTATTGGGCCAAACTGCAATTACCCAAATAGTTGGGCCAAACTATAATTACCCAAACAATTGGATAATACTACAAATACCCAAAACAACGGGAGAAAAAAACAAATATTACAAACTTTAAGGTCCTTACTGAAAGGCCCTTAAACTATGAGGTCTTGTATGTGAGACCTTACAAATAGAGGGGGGTAGAGGATATTTCACTTGGGACACATAAAAATTTCCCATATGGCTTCCTTTTATAAGGGCCACATGAGGCCCAATTTTGGAGTCCCACCGATGTGGGATCCTTGTTAATGCATATGAGCCAAAACACCAACAGCACAAACCATAGCATACTTAAAGCTCCCCACTGAATTCTCATAAGTTTTAGCTACTATGTAGCTCCTTACATCGTTTGACCTTGATACCAAATTAGTTGATAATTTCAAATGTAAGGCCAAAATTATGCTTACAAGCTTTGCAACAGCCTTCTTAAATTTTCCAAGCACTCTCTTGACATAACTCTATCGAGAAACAAACAATAGAAAATGAGAAACCTTTGTTTCTATCTCTTTCCATGCCAAGAATCCTTTTAGCAGCCTCCAAACTCCATTTCAAATCCACTACCTAGTAGCAACTTCAACTTATCTATCTCTTTTATGAATATAAATGCTATTAACATACCATCGTTGTAATAACAAGTAAATCATGCACAACTCAGATAACCTTATATGGACATAGTAGTCATACTTGCTTTTCATAGTTATGTCCCAACATAAAGTTGTCAAACCATCTATAACATTATCATGTGACTATCTTAACCATTACAAGGATTTTCTTACCAGATGCTCTACTCAGGCTCTTCAAATCCATCTAGTTACTAAACCAAAATCCTTTCTTCTAGCTCACCAAGCAAAACCATGGTTTTTTCTTGAGTATTTCTGAACCACTCCCATTGCATCTTGTGAGTTATCTTTTTTTGACAGAATATTACACCTGCAAATAACCTTGGTTCAAGTTTCTGAATTTCTCCTACGGCTTTCAACATATAGCTTACCAAATCTGCATAACCAAACTAAGAAAACAATCGTCCTCCCTTCTTGATTTGTCCCAGGTTAGCTCATATACCCTAACCTCACTTCTTGACCTGTCGCAAGTTAGCGTACTACCCTAAGTACCTTGCAAATCACTTGGCAGAAACCAATTACTACATTCATAACAAGTAATTTCACGTTCGATATTAGCATCTAGAGCATCAGCTTGCTCCACCTCAAACTGATAAATATACCATTGGATGTATTTGAAACCTTGATATCTTGTTTGTCACCAATAGATTAACCTCCATTCTCAGTTTGCACCATTTCTAACTCATGAAATGCAACATTCCATGTTTCTTCTAGAGTTTCGAAATCAATTCCCGATAAAGAACATCTATTCATCAAAAAACTCACAGCCCAAAACTTTTTCAAAAGTATTGCTTATGCCAACATAGACCTCACCTCCTCTCAAATGGCTTTGGTCATTCGCTTAGCCAAACCATTTTCTTAAGGTATTTTTGTTATTGTCATGCAGTTACGCTACACTTCCTGGAAAATTTGCAACTCTTTGTCAATATACTTAAGACTATTATTTGTTCTCATCCTCTTGATTGGCCTCCTCGATTTTGTTTTCACCAAAGCCTTCCAATGCTTAAAATCTTGTAACAGACCTTCTTTGCATGATTCCAATAAATCTTTCTCATTAACATGCTTGAGCCTTAAACACCATATCTTGAAGCTTGATCTTCATCCTGAACTGTTACATTACCTATAATAGCCAGTGTTGAACCTAACAAGAAACACAAGCCATTGCTCCTTGTTCCTTTCATCGCAATAAGTGACTCATTCAACACTTTCAAAACTACATTCTTAGCTTTAACTTGGCACCCTATGAACGAAGCTTCCATCCCGCCCCAGGCAATTGCAACCTTGGCATCACTTTTCTAAGTTCCTTTCAAAGACTTAGAGGATCATATGAGTCAAGTCATAGAGAGAATACTCGGATATATATCAGAGTCACCACTTGGTAATTAACCATGAGAAAAATTGGATAACAATAGTTGATCCCTTGCTTCTAGACCTAACTGCCTATTATCCCTTAAGAGTCAGCTTCAAGAAATTAATACGGGTTACATCCATTTGGATGTTAGTTTGACCTCCATTAGAGTCTATTGAGTTCTAAGTTTTGAGTTACTAACACTATCCTATCTTGATCCGAAGTTTTATTATGCACACACAACTACATTTTATCTTGTTATTACATGTAAGGTGAACAATTTATATACATGGATAGAAAATGGAGGAAAATTGATTACATAGCCATCAAATATGGGGGAATTGGTGAGGGATTACAACGATTCAAAAAACATTGTGATAAATTAAATGCTAGCATAGACTAAAGGTGTCTTAAATTAACCTTTCATTATCAAATGAAAGCATTAGCGATGACAAGCATAATTAAGCTAAACATCATATTATCAACTAAGCATAGCATTAATCATCGTATTTCTATACTAATCATGTCATTATTAATTAATTACACTAAGCATGCATAATAAATTATAATTATTGCATAATTAATCACTAATCATCATGCAATTAACCACTTATCATAGCACAATCAACAAGTATTAAATATATAATTAACTACTAATCATGGCATAATTAATTAACTACTACTAATCCTATACTAAGGAAGGCATAATTAACTACTACTAATTAAACTACTCTTAAACTAAGCATGACATAATTATCTACTAATTATACTTGATCTAATCATGCCAATTAACTAAAACATAAATTTAAATATGAGAAGAGACCCTTAGAACCTTATTTGACTCTTATCATTATCAAAGGAAGATCTTGACTATAGAGAACACCATGATAAATACATGAAAATACACTTATAAGCATAAAATAATTGATGCTATTTTTCAATATTGCAAAACCTTTTATGGTATCTTAGCATAATTATTTTGCTTCTACCTATTTGACACTTGTTTTATATCTTTTACATTTTTTTTAGTCTTTATCTTGAAATAAAGTATTGTCCTTAAATTGTGATTAATGAAAATCGCAGGTTTAGTAAAATGGACTTAACTCTCAGTTGAGAAATCAAAATAAAAAGATTCTTAAACCTAAAGTAACATGACCTAATCCTATGCAAATTTGAAAAGCAATCAAATTTCTAATTGGAACATTTGATGGGCCGAAATTGAGACATAACGGAACTAGATTGCACCTGCTGCTTAGCCTAACCCATCTCCAATATTTGGACTGTGTCTCATAAAATACGTTTCCAATCAATATGATTCTAGAAGTTAAAAAAAGTTGAGTCAATTATCTACAACTCTTTTATTAATCATAAAATCAAATCAGGCCATTTTCATAGTCATAAAGATGCCACAATTTGTCAACAGTGTTGGCAGTTAGAATATGTTGTACATATGGTATTTTGAATATAGCTCACATAATATTTCTCCAAATTACATGAATCTAGTGGCCATGGAAAGGTAAGACAAAAAGCTATAACATTTATGTTTATCACAAGGCCTAATTCCATCGTTTCAATAGCCAAAAATGTGTTGCTAGTTGGTGAAAAGGTTGGTAGCTGGAAATAGAAGAATTATGAAACGATGCTTACGACAACTCCAGGATCTACAAAGCTAAGATAAAAGTAGCTCATGACAAACAAATCTGAAGGAAACACTTTGAGCTAAATCAATAGGTTTATATTTATGATTCTCGATTGCATTTACACCCTGAAAAGTTAAGGCCTCAACGGACTATCCTGTTTGTGGTAAAGCACGTTTCTCCAAATAGTGCTATTGAGATTGAAGATCCTACTAATAGGCTAATTTTCAAAGTTAATGGGCAGCGATTGAAAAACTATATGAAGAGGGAAAGTCAATCTATGTGTCTCGAGGAGATCTTTCTTCCAACTCCTGTCACTATAATTGATCACGTTCTATCTGCCTGTAGCACATTTTTTCACTTTATTTTCTATTTTTGCTTTTATTTTTTTGTCTATACCATATTTTTTACTTTATTTTATATTATTGGTTTTATTTCCTTTTGTGTGTTTTTATTTTATTTCTCAGTCGAGTGGCGGATACGGTACTCTGTGGTCATTAAAGTTGATTTTTCAGTTTCTTAAAAACTATCACCCAAACAAAAAGTGTGCATTCATCTTTTCTTTTTCAAAATAGTTATGATTCTTTCAAACCTTCATAAATGTTTTCCTTCTCTTCCTCCAATGCTTTACTAAAAATTTACAAAGTACAGTTTGAGAGACTAAGGTTATTAATGCTTATGGATTTACCTATTGATTTACGATGGTTACTAGAAGCCAAGGTCCAATTATCTAGTGAGTCTTCAAATGCCTTTGTTTCTCTCATGTTTGGCTTGGGTAGACGCTCTTATGCAAAAAAGTGAAGAGCAAATAGATTACAAATTTGTCACAAATGTGCACAATGGATCTGTAACAAACAATGTCACTTTTTAGGATTTACGTCTGTAAATTGAGAAGATAAGATTCAACTTATTAAGGATGGACTAAGTAAAAAGTCTCTAGATAATATCTTGTTAATTCTTGACATGTATCCTTGTGGAATGTGTACCATGAAATTTTAAAATTATGGATACAATTTTGAGAAGAACATACATGCTATAATCTCGGGAATCTGATAACCTATTAGCCAATTTATAAGAAAATTTGATGGGAAGCATATCCTCAACTCATAAAAGGTGTTTTATCCATTACTAGACGTAAAACCAGAGAAAAATGTGAGCCTCAATCATAACTATCTGTACAAATGCATGTTTATAGTTATTTTTGAATTATTACTTTTTTTAATTTTAAAATTTTTTCAGATAAATAGTCGGACTACCCAAAAAAATGTCATTGTTATAATACCTTTTTGCACTCTATAAATACGTCTAATGTTTTTTGTTTTCAAAGACATAGTTAGTGAGTTGTATCAAAATGGAGGAAATCTCAGCTCATCAATTCTGAAATATATGTGTATTTTGTGAATCTCAGCCTAATAAAAATACAGAGTTTGTAGAAGCAGCTCACAATCTTGGTAAGGTACTAGCTAAGAGAAAACTTCATTTAGTTAATGGGGGAAATAACCTTGGGTTAATGGAGTGTGTGTCAACAGCTGTATATAACAGAGAAAGTCAAGTTTTAGGAATGATTCCTAGAGCTTTAGCTAACATTATTGGGAGAACAATAGGGAATAAAATATGGGTCTCATCCATGCATGAACACATAGCTTATATGATTTACAATGCGGATGCCTTTATTACTTTATAAAGAGGTTTTGGTATATTGGAAGAAATTTTTCAAATTGCTTCTTGAGCCTCGCTAAATATCCATCAGAAACCCATTGGTTTACTGAATATCAATAATTTCTTCAATTGTTTAATGTGTTTTGTTAATCAAGTTACGGAATAGAGTTTCATCTCACAATCGCCATGTTGGATCCTTGTTTCTGCCTCAAATACTGATGAACTAATTGATAAATTACAAATATTTGTTTATCAACTTGACCGAGTAACAACTCAAATTGACTATTCAGTGCGAATGAACAATAAGTGCAAATTGGATCTAACAGTCTGTTTGTAATTTTTCTTACTTTTGGTTTTGTTCACAACATTTTATTTTCCATTTGCTCAAGTATCTTTCAGGTTCATTTCTTTTGAATAACTGAAGATTCAGCTGATGTCTCCTATGTTTTCTTTTTCTACGTTTAAACACTAAGGACAATGTTTCAATCTGGTTGGGTGGAGGGGAGGGAGGAGGGGAAGGCATGGGTGGGGGGGTGGGGTGGTGGATAGTGGATGTAAGTTGCATTTTGCATTGCATTTAGATATATATAATGACAGAGTAAAGAGTTCAATTTTGATCTCTTGAGACGCATTCCAAATTTATTAGTTAAGAATGGTAGAGTAAGAAGTAAATTTTTGACCTATTGAAACACGTTCTAACTAACTTGATTTGTTTTTTATTTTTGAGATGTATTTCATGCACAGTTTTTTATTACATGTGTTCTCAGTAATTCTTGTGTAAATGAGTTTGTTTTTCTATCTAGGTATGATTTCAATTTTTTTTTTGTTTGAGTCACCTTTTCTATTTAGGTTACTAAAGAATGACTTCCAAAATTATTTTGAGCAATTGTATATAGCCAAGAGAATTCTCATTAAGTATACATTATTTTTCTAATCCACACATCTTTTGTGAGTAAGTAAAGAGTTTGAGAAAACAACTTATGAACTTTCATTGATCCTTTGAATTAATTAATTTTTGTTTAGAATGAGTCATTATTCAGATTGAGGAATCATTTGGTTGTTTAGCTTAAGGATGATTCAAAGTGAAATTTCAATTTATGAGAAACGTATTTGGTGAGAAATTGTCTTACTTTCAAATGCTTCCTTATGTTCTTCATAGTTTCACCAAAAAAAAAAAAAAAAAGAACAGAAAAGAAAAAGAGTCAATTCAGTTCAATAATGCTTTCATTCAATTTGAGAAGACAAAAGTTTTAAGGAAGTAGTCTTTCTCACTAGGCTCTATTTATATTGTTGTCACAAGATGTTTGAAGTGCTGAACCACATTATGGCAAGAATGGTTAAATTCTAAACATTGGTCTTCCTATCATTGGATCGATGTTAGTTTGTCTATTTGTCCTTAAATGTGACTTTTTTTTGAGTGCTTATTTGTTTTCCAACTCCATGAGAGAAATCCTAGCCCTTTTAAAGAGTTGTTCACCTATAAGGATATGGAATTGAGGCTTTTACACTGAGTAATTTTCAAGGCTTTATATGTTATGGTTCATGGTATGAAGGTTTTGCTTAGTTCACACACACAATATTTTGGAAGTTATGATTGAAATAACTTTCAAAGCAATTATGATCTTGAACTCACTTTTTGTTTGAAATACTTGGTAGCTCTTCATATTTCATTCACACTTAAATTGCCAGGGACTACTAATAAACTAGTTGGGAGTTGTGATAAATGCATGAAATACAATTTTAAGCATAAAATAATTGATAATATTTTTCAATATTATAAAACTTTTTATGGTATTTTAGCATAATTATTTTGCTTATGCATATTTGAAGGTTGTTTTTTTTCTTTTGCATTTTTTTAACCTTTATCTTGAAATAAAGTGTTGCCCTTAAATTATGATTAATAAAAATTTTTGCGCAAGTTTAGTAAAATGGTTGTAACTCTCAATCTATAAATCAAAATGAAGAGATGTTTGAACCTAGAGCAACATAACCTAATCCTACACAAAGTTGAAGAATAATAAAAACTCAAATCCAACATTTGATGGACTGAAATTGAGACAAAATAGAACTAGATTGCAACCGCTGCTTTGTCTAACCCATCTCCAGTGTTTGGATCGTATCTCACAAAATACATATCCAATCAGTATGATTCTAGAAGTTGACAAAAGCTAATCAATTATCTACAACTCTATTGTTAATCACAAAATCAAATTTGGTCGTTTTATATTCATAAAGATGGCACAATTTGTCAAAAGTGCTAGCGGCTAGAATCTATCATATATCTAGTATTTTGACCATAGGTTATAGGATATTTGTCCAAATAGCGTGAATCTAGTGGTATGGAAAGATGAGACAAAAAGCTACAATTTTTATGTTTAGCACAAAGCCTAATTCGATTGTTTCAGCAGCCAAAAATGTGTTACAAGTTGGTGAAAGGGTTGGTGGGTAGAAATGTATGGAAGATTTGGTTTCACAATAGAATAGTATCATTTAATAACCTATATAAGGACGCCCTTAGGAGTTGAATAAAAAATCCATAGAATCATCAATTATATTTTACAATTCTCTCTTACACTTTTTCTCTAAAATTTATGGGAATGAATCGTAAGCTAGGCTAGAGTTCTTGACAAGGCTAAAGAAAAGCTTTTTTGCATAGTTTATCTATTTCTCTGCTTTGATTCTTATTCAAGAGCTACAATGTTTATAAATTTATGTGTGTTCTAAACTCTTTTTCAACTTTTATCTTTCTATAATCTCGAAATTATAACTTTCAATTTCATATAAATTCAATTATGCTTTATTTATGTGATTCCTTTTAAATTATAATTGTTACTGGTAGTTTCATTTCATAAACTAATCTTTTACTACAATATTATCAATTGATATATTGTCGATCTTGGATAGTTTGTAAAGATGTACATTATGTATAAATCTTATTTGCAAAGAGTTTATTCATACCAAATATATTTGTTTACCAATTGTGCTATACTAAAGATATTTTTTTTTGAATGTTTAGGATGTGAAACTTTCAATTGAGTCTTAAGAGTTGAATCAAAGTGGAAAAATAGATTTACAAAGCATATTAGTGATTCTTGAAGACTTGTTCCTTTAAGCATTGATTTCTTTTTTTCTTAAAATCCTTATGCAATTTCATCTCTTCTTTATCAATCATCATCATTTAATTTTTAATGTTTACTATCGTTTTTAGTGTTTTTGTTTCACTTACCTGTTTTGTTGAAAGCTTCCTCGTGGGATTGATACCTTAACCTATATTATAATAACTGTGGTATATTTTGAGTGTAAACATACCAAAATATTGATTTTCTACGTATTTTTGCCCCAAAATTTGCTTACCTCAACCTAGGAGACTTTTCCCTTATATAAGCCCAAATTGGCCATAAAACAGGCTATTTTACCCATGTGGGACTGTAATAACAGGCGCACGCCTATAATACTATAGGTGCACACCTCTATTAAAGGCATGGTAACCTAAAGGCACTCGTATGCTGAATCTTTATAGTTGGAGGTGCTTGTGTGCCGCCTATAGCACTAAAGTTTGATTAGCACATGTGTTGGGCAAACATGATCTCTAGGGTCTCAACCAGTCCCTACCGGTATCAAACTAGTCCTAAGTCTTTTTGGCTTTTTAACCCATTTTCAATGTTGAATCGCGATGTCTCTATTGCTCAGAAAAATCCTTTGATTTATGTATTTGGTCATCATATTTGGGCCTAAAAACTATAAGCAAAATTTCAATGTTTGTAGACCCTCCAGCATTTAGTGCACCCAAAGAAATTACATTTGTTTTAAAAAATAGGAATATGCCTAACCTTTGTTAAGAGCCTCAATCTCGATCCAAAGAGAACCAACTCCTACTACCTCACAAGCATTGTTAGTCGCCAAAACTTTTTCATCCTCACTATTTGGTGTCATATGAAAGCTACAACTAGAATCCAAAATTCAATTTTCAATCACAACTATAAGAACATTGGCATTCACATAACTCTCCTCTGAAGCCATAATAACATCACCTATTGAGTAGTCTTTTTCCTTTTATTTATACTTCCTTTTTGGACATTTTCTTCTGAAATATAACACTTCTTCCTAAATCTTGACTGAGATCTATCATGATTCTTCTCATTGTCCCTCCTATCAGATCTTTCTCTTGCTAGCAAACCTTCTACTTCAAATTGATCCTTTGAGTCAAATCTCATTTCTATATCTTTCACAGTTATAGACATTAAAACCTCTTCAAACTTCAGAGTTTGTCTACCATACATCAAAGTATCAACAAAATTCTCCATAGACTTCGATAGAGAATTTAGAAAGATCATAGCCTGATCTTAATCATTAACTATAATTGACAGACTTCCAAGTCTTGAATCAGTTTCCTAAATTCATTTACATTATCACTAAGCATCTTACTCTCATCCATGTTGAAACCAAACAATATTTGTTTTAAGTAGATTCTATTTGGAACTGCCGTCGGCATGTACCGATCTTCAAGCGTCTTCTGTACCTTAGCTGCTATTTTTTTCTTTATGATCATTTTGAAAAGCTTATCACCGAGACCCAAAATTAAAGAAGTATAGGCTTTCTCTAGAAGATCTCATTTTTTCCTCCTATTTCATGGTTTCTAACAATTTTTTGTCATCATCTGAAGATGTATCCCAATATTTTTTAACTAGAATAGCCTTCATCTTCATCTTCCATAGGCCAAAATCATTTTGACCAGTGAACTTCTTAACTTGAAATTTGATTCCCATCTCTGACACAAAAACCAGTAAGAATTTCCCCAAAAGGAAACTTACCCAGCATTGGTTCTGATACTAGTTTGTCAAGACCTTGAAGAATTAATGTCTTTACCAATGTTGAAATAACTCTAGCAAGTAAACATGTAATAATGATCTGAACATACAACAAAGGAAAACGAAAAATAGAACACACAAAGTTTAATGTGATTTAGTCCAAATATAACCTATATCCACACACTGAGAGCTTTGTTTTTTCTATGTACCAAAGAGAAGACAACACCTGCACATGTGAATACACCTTTACATGAGAACTCACTCAACAGTAACAGTTTCTCCCCTTAAGTTCTACCTCTCATAAACTCAATACATTAATTATACAAAACATAGTAGATAATTATTGATAACTCTACAGCAGATAATTGCAGTATATAACTGCTCCTAACCTGCTATTATAATTGATATAAAACTAATTTAAACTACTCTACCCATGAAGTTCATTGGACCAACTTGACATATTCTTTATACGTAAATATGATATGAAAAACTATGTTTGATGGCAATAGATAAAAATTCACCATTAAATAATTTTCAATAATTACCAAAAAAAGTTTTAGAGGCGAATAATTACAAGTGTTTGTTAACTCTTAGGGGGTGTTCGATGATGTTTAGCATTTTTGTAGTACTTTGCGCCTATATTTTGTTGGTTTTTGAATGTTTTCATGCCACTTACATGTGTTTTATGTCTTTTGTAGTTTGATCATCCTTGGTGTGCTTTGGAACCATAAAAAGGTAGATAAGAGATCAAGAATGAAGTAAAGGATGCATGGAAGCAACACACAAGAAAGCACATTGACCAAAACTGAGCATTTTCAACCCCTGTTGGACAACCAAGTTCTCATAATAAACTATATCAATCCATAGCAAACTAGATGTTGTTCTATACACCATTAGAAAGCTCTAAAAGTCTAGTTTCTAGAGAATTTTTAGTTCATGAATCAAAGTTATATACAAGAAGTTATGTTTAATTAAGTACAAGCGACTCAGCGTTTGAAAGCATGAAAGGACAAGCCAACTTCTTGTATTTAACTATATCAATCTATGATGAACTGAGCTTTCATCATACACCATTGGAAAGCTCTAGAACTCTAGTTTTTGTAGCATTTTATGGTTTGTGAATTTGATAGTTGTACAAAAAGTTATGGCCAAAGAAAGACAAGGTGCACAAAGTAGAAATTTGCAGCCCAACCAACTCATAGCATGCCCCAATGGGCTAAGGCAATAGCTCAGTGCCCCAACTCACTCTAGCATTCCAAGACAAGTTGTAGCCCTATGTTGGTTCATTTTTACACATTTTTTAAGGGTATTTAAGCTGCCATAAGTTAGGCTTCAAAAATAACAAGTCTTGGAGGTCATTTTGGAGAGGTAAGCAAGGGATATCAATAAGAGACAATTGGAGATTCAAGAGATTAGGGATTCAACATCAAGATCGAAGGCCTAATCTAGTTTCTCTCTCTACTCTCTCTCTTTTAATTTGCTATTATTTTCAATAATGCTTTGTTTGCTAAACTTTATAGATTTTGTAAGCTTTTTTATAGGCTAATTACTCTTAATCTAGAGTATGATTTTAGGCTAACACTAATTTCATCCCTTGAGTGTTTAATTTTGAGTAAATGATTCATTTGATTCATTTATATTTTCTTCATTTTAATGCTTCTAATTAGATGGGGACATTGATTGGATCAAATTGTATGACGGGGACATTGATTGGATGAAATTGTATATAAAATTGTTACTTGGGAAAGGGGATTTCTTGTATGTGAATAGGAAAACATGACCTAAGAGTTATGAAGCTTGGGAGAGTCCATGAACCTTTGCAGTCAATTGAAACTACGGCTTTATTCATGCTTCCTAATTGATTTGAGATTGGGAGATGATAATTGGTTAATAAGTGTTAGTTTTCTACTTTACACTCGAGAGAGGGTTGTAGGAATATTTTAGAATTTTGACTAATGAACATCGAATGAATTAGCTAGCGATTTTGAACAAGATAGGGATGAATGTATGTTATGAGAAAATCAATCCTCTGGATACTCGCATATCTTACTAACCTTGTTTAGCCTTTCATTTACCTTTCGAATTGTTTTAAATTTAGTTAATTGTAATTTGCACTTCTGAATTCTTAGTTTTCCAGATAAAATTGGATTGCTTTAAGATGGTGTTTAGCTAGATTCTAGATGTCAATAGTTGTGGGAATGATACTTTACTCACACTTTATTACTTATTGCGACCCGTACACTTGCGGTGTTTTATGAGTGTTAAATACACACATCAACTAGTTTTTGGCGTCGTTATCAAGTATTATTTAATTTTTTTTTCTAGCTAATATTGTTATTAAGTAATTTTAGTCTTTATCTAGATTTTCTTTTTTCATTTGAATTGTTTTAGTTTCTTTTTGTAGCTAGTATTATTTTCATAGTTTTTGTAATTTCTATTTGTTCTTTTTTATTCTTGTTGTGTTTTGTTGTCATTGGCAGTGGATGCATAGAAGAGATAGTGCTAATTGTTGTCATTTTGATTGGGAACTTGAAAGAAGAGACTTCTTAAGAGCTAAGGAGAAAGAAAAGGGATAATGTTCTAGGCATGGCATTCAACACCTATCATTTTGATAACATGGATGTCAAAAAGAACTCGTCCTTGGAAGACAACTTGTGAGCATTTCTTGCAAAGATAAGAGAGAGTTCCAACAAGCATGATGCAAGACTTGATAGTTGTGAACAATACTATAGTGACATGAATGCCACCGTAAAGTCCATTCAAGTGCACCTTGGATAAATTGCCTCCTTCATCAATTCTAAACAAGAAGGTGGGATTCCAAATGACACGGAGCTCAATCTTAAAGATTATTGCAATGTTATCCTTTAAAAGAGTGAAAATGAAGTTAAGGATGTGTGGTCAAAGGAGACAAAAATGGACCTTTGTCCATCCAACAAACTTTTCATTGATGAAGAGAGGGATTAAGACAAACAAGAAGAGATTGTGGTGGAAGAACCAAAAAAAGCTATAAAGTTTCCTAATGAAGATTCCGGTGATTGCTATGAAATTGATGTTATGAATACTTGTACCCATAGTGAACTTGAGGTAAATCTCCCTTTTGATCCACTTGTAAAGGGGACTCTTAATGCTTATCTTTGGAAAAAAGCTAGTTGTCTAGAATATGTGCACCATTTGAAAGCTTATTCAATAGTTATTCATCTAAATCAAGAAATGGAGTCAATAAAAGTGTTATCACTAGTGTCACAATTCAAATCTTCTATTGATGAGCCATCATTATCAAAGCTAAAGCCTCTTTTGAGTTAATTGAGGTTTATTTTTCTTGGTCAATCTTATGAGAATGTCAAGCTTTACGAAGAGCAAGCCAAGCGCAAGGATCATGTTAGGCAACAACTTTGTATTGCAGTCTTAACATTCTAAGGAAGTTCTCTTTTCTTTACCTTTACTTTATTTGCTTACATTGGGGACAATGTAATTTTTAAGTTTGCGGGTGGTAGCATTGCAATTTTTTCTATTTTTATTTGCTTTTTTGTGTTCAGTTTCTTTCTATATTTCTTAGGACTTTAGGTGTGTTGGTTTAGTTTTGGTGTGTTTGCTTTTTTTACTTTTTGTTATTTGCTTGTTTGCTTTGTTTTTGGTGTGTTTATTTGAATTGGTGTGTTGTTCGTTTTGGTTTGTTTTATTTTTGGTTCTAGTTAGTTGCTTGTTTGCTTGATTTTTAATGTGTTTATCTTTAATGTTAATTTATGTTTTTGCTTGTTTCGTTTTTCTAAAGTTGTTTTTCTTTTGTTTTACGTTTCGTGTGTTTATGTAGCTTAAAATTTTTGCTTTAGGTTGCTTTTTTTTTTTTGCTTATTTTTAGATTGTTTAGTGTGCTTAGTTTTGATTGTTTTAAATGTGTTTTTATGTGCTTTATGTGTTTTCATAAGTTGCAAAATGTGAGTTTTGTGGTCTCTTGATGATCATTGCCCAATGATAGAACTATGATACTCATCATAAGTAGATTATTGGGAATACTAGATACTGTGTTGTTTGTGTGCTTGATTAGTTGAATTTCATTTGAGATTCTTTAACAAATTGAGCACAATAGCCTTAAGTTCTGAACCTTTTATGAGCTTAAATAAACTTTCTATAAGGCATGTGTTGAGAACTCATAGGACTCTAGAACCTTTTTGATCGCCATTTGAGGCGAAATCCTAGGCTACACAATGTTAGGGAAGTGGTCTAGGCTTTCTTTGGACGGTTTAAGCTGTTCAAGCCAACCTTTGCAATCATTGTCCCTAGTGCACCCCTTTTGAGCCTTATTAAGCCTATTTCTTTGTAAAACCATTAAAAATTTTCCTAGCCTTAAATAAAATTTTTTCCTTCATTATTATCTTTCATAGCACAGAAGCGCTATAGGAACAAATATTGAAAGCCACTTATTTTGTGTTATAAAAAAATAAAGAGTGTTACACCAAATCTTTTACAAAGCATGAAATAAGTTGGAGGTGTAACAACTCTAATCAAGTATATAAAGAAAGAAAAAGGAAAAAGAGAAGAAATAATACAAAGGATAATAGGTGTGGTGAATGACGAAGTGAATACGTAAATCAAATATGGATGTGTACATAGTAGTGTTGGTACTCTTAGTTGAGTCCGAGGATGATTAGGTGTCTAAGGGTAATTTAACCATTTAATTATCCTTATCATACCTTAACCCTAGCCTCACATTACAAGCTTATTAAAGCCCTATTGATCCTTAATGTTATGATTAACCTACATTAGTGAGAGTGGTATGAAAAGTGGGCCTATGATAGTTTTTTCATTTCATTATCTATATAGAAAATGAAAAGATCTTAGTGTCAAAGGGTGAAATACAATTGGCTATCACACATAAAAAAAAAGAATCTTGAATGAAGTGATTTAGGCATTTGGGTTGAAATTCTAAACAATCACAATGTCAATGTATTCCTTTTAAGCTAGTGAAGTTCAGAAATCTTTGAAGAACCAATATTGTGAATCAATTTCATGCAAATCTCACATTTTGTAATGCAGCTCATTGGGTGTCATATGCTTTAGTGTGTTTTATTTTGTTTCTTAGTTTTTCTTTTTGCTCAAGGACTAACAAACGCTTGAGTTTGGGGGTATTTGATGTGTAGCATTTTTGTAGTACTCTACGCTTATATTTTGTAGATGATTGAGTATTTTTCATGCTATTTATATGTGTTTTATGTGTTTTATAGGTTAATAATCATTGCTGTGCTTCAGAACCATAGAAAAATAGTTAAGAGATGAAGAATAAAAGTGCAAGATGTATGGCAGCAACATAAAAGATAGGAAATTAATTGAGCAAAATCAAGCACTTTCACTTCTTGTTGGACAGCTAACTTCTCAAAATAAATTGTACCAATCCACAATGAATCAGATGTTGATCTATACACTATTGGAAAGCTCTGAAAGTCTAATTTCTAGATAATTTTATAGTTCATGAATCATAGTTGTGTATGAGAAGTTATGTTCAATTTAGTACAAGTGATTCAAGTCTGGAAAGCATGAATAGACAGCCCAACTTCTTGCATTTCACTGTATCAGTCTATCATGAACCTGGATTGGATGATACACCATTGGAAAGCCTTGAGAGTCTAGTTTTTGAAGCATTTTACGGTTTATGAATCCGATATTTGTGCAAAAAAGTTATGGCCAAAGATAGATAGGGTGTGAAGAGCAGAAATTTAAGGCCCCAATGCATTCATAGCGCGCCCCAGCACGCCATGACGAGTTGCAGACCATTTTGGTCCATTTTTAAACATTTTTTGAGAGGTATTTAAGCTACCACCAGCTAAGGTTTAGGGTTAGCAATGGGGCGGAGCGAGGTTGGGGCAGCATGTACCATCTCTGCCCTGCTAAACTTTTTCCTACCCCGCCTCGCCCCACTGCCCCGGAACAAGGCAAAGGAGGCAGGACAACATTTGAAAGAAAAGATCAGGACGTGACCCACCATCAATTTAAATTTTTTTAAATTATTTCATTTAAAATATAAATATATTTATAACCATTATTTAAAAACTATTAAAAAAATTATATTCAGTCTACTTTATTCCAAAAAAAATATACATACATCTATAAATTTTAAAAATAACAATAAACATAATTTATACTTAACTTAAAATAAAATACACACACACATGATACATATCATATGTTGGTGTCAACGTTTACTACATATGCATATGCCATGCACATGATGATTTTTGTTCAACTTGTGATAAAACTAGAATATTATTTTTATTCCTATTTTACTGTTTCTAGAAGTATATTTTAGAAAGTATTTGATTTATAATAAATATCTTATTAGATTAGAATATTACTCCTTGTATCCTAATTAAAGCAGGAAAATATTTATTTGTGTCCTAATTACTTTAAGACACAATTATAACACTTGTATCCTAATTATAACACTTCCTATTATATTTCTCCTTATCCTAATGTGATTTTGATTAGAATTTTTACAGAATTTTAAGGAGATTTTGTCCAGGCATACCACTATATATATCGTTATATTTTCATAATGAAAAATTGTGGTGTGTTATGGAGATTAGGTTTTGGCATTCCAAGAATTAAAGAGGAGAGCTTCAACGCAAATAGGAATGTCTCTTTGATTTGATTTTATGAGTGTTTTGATTCATGTATGAGAGATAGAAATCGTGCATGAATTGTTGATTAGGTCTGTGTGAGTTATCAGACACTTAGGATAACTTGCGGGTTAAGTGTTTATGTAATTCATCGTCAGACGTCGTTGTTATGTATAACTTAACTGTGTGTTGTTAAGTTATCTATGACAGAGAGTGGATAGTGTCACTAGAGTTTAAGATCTTGACGGGATTTTGTTTTACAAAGATTAGGTCAGTGTGTGAGAGTGAGTCAGCACTAGAAAAGATCCTAAAGATTGTACAAATAAGAGCTTAGTGAATTGCAGCTCTATAGTTGTCCGTAGATGTAGGTTTTTTAACCGAACCATGTAAAAATCCTCCTATGTTAATTTACTTTACAGTTTACTGTTATATTTCTTATAATTGCATACTTCCAGAACTTTCAATTAGTATCAGAGCAGGTCCACTGATAGACAAGTGAAGAAAACGACCACAGTGATATGGAAGAATGGAGTTTATTCATAATGGAAGATCCAGAACACAACCACCTATTCTTGATGATGGTAATTATCCATATTGAAAGGTAAGGATGATGATGTATATCAAATCTCTTGATGACAGGGCATGGACTAGTGTACTTAAAGGATGGACACCGCCAACAAAAGTGAATGCTTTTGGTGATTCCGAACCCAAACTTGAGGATGAATAGACTGATGAAGAATATCGACGTTCCAGCTGGAATTCTAAGGCTCTTAATGCAATTTTTGCTGTAGTGGACTTAAACAATTTCGGACATATTTCTAGATGCAAAGTGGCTAAAGAAGCATGGGACATACTTGAGGTAAAACATGAAGGTATCGTATCTGTTAAAAGATACAAATTGATGAGACTTAATTCTCAATTTGAAGATTTAATGATGCATGAGGATGAATCAATTTCTGAGTTTTACTCTAAAATATGTCATATCACAAATTCGGCATATATGCTTTGAAAAACTTTCACTGATGTAGAAATTGTTAACAAAACAATTAGGTCTATCCCAGATAAATTTCAACCTAAAATTTGAGCCATTGAGGACGTTAAAAACACTGATGAGATAAGGGTTGATGAACTGATTGGCATTCTCCAAAACTTTGAAATAAATCAGAGCACTAGGTAGCAAATCGGTAAAAGCATTGCATTCAATGTTAAAATTGAAAAATCTGATGAGGAAAGTAATGATGAGCTTGATGAGACTGATTCTAAACAGATTGCTTTTCTAACAAGAACTTATATCAAGTTCATGAAAAGAAATTTCAGGAAAAAGAATCAAGGAAAGCCATCAAACTCAAACAAAGATAAGTTCGGGAAGTTCAACAAGGAGAATGACAAAAAGAAATCAAAGCAACTAGATAAAAAAGGGCAAATTCAGTGTTATGAATGTTCTAGTTATGGACATATTTAGTCTGAATATGCTAATCTCAAGAAGAAGAACAAAGGCTTGACAACTACTTGGAGTGATGAATCAGAATCAGATTCAGAAGATCAAGATGGCATAAGTAATTTTGTTGCATTACAGCATCTTCAGCAAATAAAAGGAAAGCTGTTATGACTGACATAACAGAAAATTGCAGAACCAGTGTCGATCATTCAAATGAAAAAGATGGTTCAGAATACTATAAAGAGTTGTAGGAGACTTATAGTGCACTCTATGGTGAAAATCTTATGCTGAAAACCATATCACAGAACTAGAGATTATCTTGACAGACAAAACAGCATATATTGAGAAAATTACAACAGAACTGGTTGAAAGCAAAAAGTGTGTTGATCAACTCAAAATTGGGGCAGCCAAACTTGATCAGGTCTTGAGTCTTGGAAGAGACAACTCCAAAAAAGTTGGATTAGGATATACAAAAGGTAATGTTGCATCTTCATCAAAAACAGTTTTTGTAAAAGCTTCAACATCAGGTAAAAGTTCTAAACTTAACTCTTTAAGGTCGAATCCTGGTTCAAAAAGTAATGAAGCATTTGTTTCTCTTTTGAGCTTTTTTAAGTCCAGTCCTGAAAAGGTAAGAAAATTCATTTCTACTTATTATTTTTGTGGTAAAAAGGGACATATTAGACCTAGATGCTTTAAATTGTTGAATCTTTTGCATAAAAGATCAAAACAGTTCAAACTGTTACCAAAATCACAACTCAGTGGGTTAAGAAAGACAAGACAGTATGCCATGTTGCTCTTACTGCTCTTAACCAATCATCCAATAATTTGTGGTATTTTGACATTGATTGTTCTGGGCACATGACTGGAAATAAACAGTTTTTAACAGATTTTAAAGCATGCAGGGATGGTAATGTCACCTATGGAGATGGAGTAAAGAGTAGGATCATTGGTAAAGGCATTTTGAATGTCAAAGGTCTACCAATTTTCAAAATGTCTTGTTGGTTGAAGGTTTGAAAGCAAATCTTATTAGTATTAGTCAGATATGTGATGACAAGTATATTGTTAATTTCACACAAAACAAATGCATGGCCTTAGATAATTTTGATAAATGCATTCTAGAAAGAAATAGATCTTCGGATAATTGTTATTTGGCAAAGATTGCATTTCAAGCTAGGATTTCGGATTTAGAATTGTGGCATCAAAAATTAGGACACTTAAATACAAAGACTTGGTTAAATTAACTAAGTTTGGTGCTGTAAAAAAAGTCCCTAAACTTGATGACAAAGTTAATGAAATTTGTGGACCATGTCAAATGGGAAAACAAATTAGAAGTTCACAAAAATCAAATCCATATCTTAGCACATCCAAAATACTTGATTTGCTTCACATGGATCTTATGGGTCCTATGCAAATTGAAAGCATTACAAGTAAAAGATACATATTTGTTTGTGTAGATGATTTCTCTAGATATACTTGGGTTGATTTTATTAAAGAAAAATCTGACACTTTTGAAGCTTTCAGGAATCTTTGTGTAAAACTTGAAAATGAGCAAAATAGGAATAATGGAAGGATTGTGAAAATAAGAAGTGATCATGGAAAGGAGTTTGAAAACGTTAGCTATGCTGACTTTTGCAAATATCATGGAATTGATCATGAATTTTAAGCTCCTAAAACCCCTGAACAGAATGGCATTGTGGAAAGAAAGAATAGAACTCTTCAAGAGATGGCTAGAGTAATGCTCAATAGCAAGAAGTTGACCAAGAGACTATGGGCTGAAGCAATAAGACTGCTTGCTATATTTCAAATAGAGTTTTTCTAAGACCTAGCACTAACCAGACACCTTAAAAAATTTTGAAAGGTACAAAACCAAATTTGAAATATTTTCATGTTTTTGGATGCAGGTGTTACATCTTAAATGACATAGAGCAGTTAAGAAAATTAGATCCGAGAAGTGATGAAGGAGTTTTTGTGGGATATGCACAAAATAGCAAAGCATTTCGAGTTTACAATATGAGAACTGAGGCAGTCATGGAATCTGCAAACATAGTATTTGATGATCTAAATGATTATGCAAAGTACTCACAAGAGGAAAAACATAACCAGCTTTATAGAAGATACAGAGAAATCAGATTCAGACAGTAACAATAATAAAGATGACTCTGTTATGAAAGAGGAAACAACTACTGTTACATCCGACATAACTGTAACAACTGACAACTCAGATTTGAACAAAAATTCAACCAGGAATGAAGATGAAAGGAAAGATCCACCCACATGGATTCAGAAGGCACATCTAACAAGTTCTATTATTGGAATACCAGATGGTATGACGAAGACTCGGAGCAAGGTAAGAAATCAGGTAAGATTTGCATGTTATGTTTCTTTAGTTGAACCAAAAAATGTTAAAGAAGCCTTAAAAGAAGATGTTTGGATTCAAGCTCTGCAAGATGAACTTAATCAATTTAAAAGAAATTAAGCATGGGAATTAATTCCTAGGCCAGAAAATGCAAATATCATTAGAACTAAATGGATATTCAAAAACAAAACTGATGAAAGTGGACAAGTAGTAAGAAATAAGGCTAGGCTAGTTGCACAAGGTTACACACAAGTAAAAGGCATAGACTTTGATGAAACCTTTGACTAGTAGCCAGACTTGAACCAATCAAATTACTACTTGCAATTGCTTGTTTGCTTGATTTTAAGTTGTACCAAATGGATGTTAAAACAGCATTTTTAAATGGCTATCTTAATGAAGAAGTATTTGTTGAATAGCTTAAGGGTTCTGAAGATCTTAAACATCCTGATTTTGTGTACAAATTGCACAAAGTTTTATATGGTTTGAAACAAGCTACTAGAGCTTAGTATAAAAGGTTGACAAATTTTTTGATCAACAGAGGTTATAAAAGAGGCAACAATGATAAGACTTTATTTATCAAACATGCATCTAACTATTTTATTCACTACTACAAAAATATTCATCAATGAGTGTTGAAATGGGACAATGATAACAGTTTGAAACCCTCATCTATGCGCCTGACATTGTAGGGGTGCTTCAAAACGATGACCGTTTCAAACACTCATCTTTTTGCATATATATGATGACAGTTTTTAAAACAACTGTCATTGTTTTATGTTTAAAGTGTCTTCATAATGTAGATGCAATGACAACTTTTTCTAAACAACACTCATCTTGGTAAACTTAAAATGTTTATATAATGACAGTATTGTTGCTTACAACCGTCATCTTATTAATTTTTTTGTTAAAAAAATTTAATAGTCAAATTAATAGTCACAAGTATATAAACCTATAAATCTAAATTAATAGTCACAAGTATATAAATCCACATATCTATATCCAAATTTCATTACAACCAAAAGTAAACAACAAAATCTTCAAAGTAAAGTAGTGCTTCATCAACAAGAATGATTCCTTTGAAAAAATTGCAAAATTATAGTACTTTCACCATGATTCCTTCCAAAAACTGTAAAACAATAAGACCTTTTTACCAAAAAAGTAATAAAACAACAACAAGAAAAAAAAATAAAAGAATGAAGAAAAAATATATGGTTACTAACTATCTTATAAAAATTACAATAACAAAAGAAAAAAAAAGAAATATATAATTGCAAAAAGTAGCTAGATTTACCTGTTGCATAGTATTGAAGTCATAACAGCATGACTTCTTTCAAAAAGATGCAAAATGTAGCACTTTCACTATGACTCATTCAAAATATTTTGCAACCAAAATTATCTGTAATTCAAATAAAAAATTAAGAAGATATATGAATTACCAAAATTCACTAGTATAATATCAAATTATTAATAATATACATACCATATACTATTATAAGTGAAACAAAACTTCTATAGATACTCTGCCCACTCACATCTAATCTTATCAATCGCTTCTTGGTCATAACTTTCTATTCTAGCAAATTATAAACATTAAATCATAATTTTAAAGATTACATCTAAATATGGATGATTTCAATTTAAACACAAATATGAAATTACCTTATTCTCACAAAATCCATTAAGATCAGTAACAATCTCCTCGGTATGTCAACTATAGTGGGTGTGTGTGTGTGTGAATTTGATATTTGGTAAACACAAGTCGGCTGTCTTTGTCATTTTTTCAAACAGTTTATAGTTGTAGATTAGTGCATCACGTTCAATGCTTTTTCAATCAACAAAAATAATGACAGCTTTAATTTAACTAAGCCATCCAGCAAAAGCCACCATGAAATAATGCTATAAAATTATTAAACTCAAAAAAAATTAAACTAATAATATAAAATTATTAAGCAAAAGTAGTGGTAGACAAGTCATGGCCCGCCTTGAAGAAATTGTCTATTACTTTTATAATTTACTATTTTATGCTTTGATGGAATGCTATAAAGCTCTTCAAATAAAAATATACTTTAAAAAGTACCTTGTGTCATCTTCTTGTATGAGCTACTTGGCTTGTCTTCTTTGTTGGAGAGCAAAGAGAAAAACGTGAAGTGACTGATGAGTTAGGGTTAAAATTTTCAAGGCACCGTCAATTGTCTTTCATTACTTTTGCTCTTTTTATGTTGCAAATTGACTAATGAAACGACGTAATTTTGTTATTTTTTTAAAATTTAAAAATTAAAATTAAAAAATTAATGATATGATTTTCCTCAAAATTTAAAACATAATTAAATATATAAAATTATAAATTATTCATAATATATTTGACAATTTTACTTTAATTTTTTTCTTTTTAAATCTCATTAAACAATTAAAAGTACTATAAAACTAAATTATTTTAATCCAAACAATTTAATTTAATAAATAATTACTTTTTAATGAAACTTTAACAAAGATGACAGTATATACTTGAAAGCACTCATCTTTAATTTTTACAGATAAATTATGACATTTGATAAAATCACTATCATCTATTAATTGACATTATTTAATAATACAATGATGAGTTTTTTTTTTTGTTAAAACACTCATTTTCTGCTTTTACGCACAATGATGACACTTTTACATACTAACACTCATATATCAAGTGTCATTGTTTATGTATAAATAAAAGGATGATAGATGTAAACTATAACACTCATTAATGAGGCATCATTGTTCTACTCAAATATAAATGATGATGTACAAAAACTAAACACTCATCTATTAATTTTCATAGTTTAGCATTTTTGTAGTATTGATTGTTGCTCAAATATATGTGGATGACATTGTGTTTGAATCAACTAACAAAAGCAAAACTAATGAGTTTGTTAAGTTGATGCAGGAAAAGTTTGAGATGAGCATGGTGGGAGAATTAAAATTTCTTTCTTGGATTACAGGTTAAGCAAATGAATGATGGGATATTCATATCTCAATCAAAATATGCTAAAAATCTTGTAAAGAAATTTGGGCATGAAAATTCAAAACCAATGAAAACTTCTATCAGTACTAATCTGAAACTTTCAAAAGACAAAAGAGGTTGATGCAAGTTTGTATAGAAGTATCATTGCCAGTTTGTTATATCTCATAGCAAGCATACCAGACTTGTGCTTTAGTGTAGGATTTTGTGCAAGATTTCAAGTAAATCCCAAAGAATCGCATCTATCAGCGGCTAAAAGAATCATTAGGTATGTACATGGAACCCATGATTATGTTATATGGTTTTCTAAGGATACAAATGATTATCTTGCAGGGTTTAGTGATGCTGATTGATCAGGAAATACAGATGATAGAAAAAGCACATCAGGAGGGTGTTTTTATGTTGGTACTAACTTAGTTTCATGGCACAACAAAAAGCAGAATTCTATTTTTTTATCTAGTACTACTGAAGCTGAATACATAGCAGCAGAAAGTTGTTGCACACAGCTATTATGGATGAAGCAAATGTTGCGTGATTGTGGTATTGAACAAAAGCCTATAACTGTGTTTTGTGATAATACTAGTACTATAAATATTTTCAAAAATCCTGTTCAGCATTCTAGAACAAAACACATTGACATAAGATACCATTTTATAAGGGAACTTGTTGAGTCTAAGGTGATACATATTGAATACATCTCCACTGATAAACAATTGGCTGACTTATTCACTAAGGTATTGGATATAACAAGATTTGAAAATCTAAGAAAGGCCTTAAGCATCTGTCAGTTTTCTAAATAAACACTGCTTATTGTTATGTTATTTATATCTGCAATATCATAAGTTTTCTTCTACTTAAGCATGTGTGAGCTGTGACATAAAGATTGTGTGAATAATAAAATACTCATTTAAAAAATGAAAAATACAGAGAGGGCTACCAGTATATGATGTGTGAAAGCCATCTATTAAGAGTAACTTTATTATATCTAAGAAATATGGTAAAGTCACCCACTCAAATGGAAAAGGGCTACCTCTATACATGTGTGAAAGCTACTGTATTTATTTAGAAAATTCACATTGAGACTGACTTTTGTGTGTGCAAGAAGCATGCTCAAGTTGATCACTCAATTGGATTAAGTGATAAAATAAAAGTAAATAAAACAGCTCTGAAATATGCTTTCTTAGAATGATTCATATGATGTCCAGATATTGTTATTATGTTCTTGTTAACTGTTTTTTGTTACGTTTTTCATAACATACGATGCTCTTTGTGCCAATCCGAAATTTGACTTTTCTTGTGTGTCTATGTCTTAAAGTGCCATGTCAGCTGTATTGAATTAAGGGGAGAAGTTTCAGTGGCGGGAATCCTAACTCTATTAGAACTCCTTAGTCTAATGAAAATCAAAATTTGAATTTTTATTCATTAATGACAGTTATTAAACGGTTTTCGAAAGGGAATTATGGTTTTGGAAAATGATTTAATATTAAATTTTGAAACAGAATTTTTCAGCCTTATATATTACGAAATTAAGTTAAGGCTTCTCTTGTTCATTCCATACCCATGCAACAGTTTCTCCATTGTCCCTCATCCTGTTTCTCTTTCTCTTTGTTCTGAGAAATTGTTGCAGACCAAGAAACCCTAACAATGGCGAACACATCTGAGACTTCAAAGATCAATAGTTCTTCATCTTCTCAAAGCAACTCTAGTTACAACAGGAGCAGCAATACACCGTCATCTCAGTCTCAACAGCCTCATACATAGGTTTCTATTGATCCAGCCATGAGCAAAGACGAGTTAGTTCTAGTAAAGAAGATGAAAGACAAAGTTAAACCGAATTACAACAAGTTTCTCACAGCCAACATCAAGCAGAAATTCATGAAATATACTTCACAAAGGAAGTTGCAGATGGAAAGGCCGGTAAAGCTTATTGACTTCAATAGTTATGGTTTAAGTGATCTTCTTGAGTCTATATACTAGACTCATACGGTAAACAACTTCCTACCCCCTTTGAAGTCTTTAATTCAAGAATTCTATGTCAATATCTCTACTGCCATTGATGATCAAAAAAACTTTCATTATCACAAGATTTATTGTAGAGGAAAGTTTGTGAAATTCTCTTCGAATGTCATATAAGTAGTTTGCACTCTTTAAATGAGAATTTTAATATGACTATAGTGATTAAAGAACTGACTGGTAGAGAAGATATTGATTGGAATCTGAGGGATGGTATAGACCAGCAATAACTTAAGAAGAAAGTTGAAATGGTGAAGAAACCATCTGACAAGAAGAAGAAGAAAAGTGAATTAACAGCTCCTGAACTGAGAGATGAATCTTTGTCAGATGAACCAGCACAAGTAGAATTCGAGATGAATTTGCCTTCACCACTTGCTAAGAATGAACCTCATGTTTCTTCAGTCCCTAAAGTAGAGCATCATGATTCACCACCATCAACATAGTCACCACCATATGAAGCTCCAACCTCATCACCTGCATCAACATAGTCACCACCATATAAAGCCACAACCTCATCACCTGCAGAACACACTTAAGCACCTCCTCCTACTGAAGACACAACTGCACCAACCACATCTCCACCACCTCCTCTTGAAGAAAAGTCGTTGGTTCCTTCTCAACAACCTATTGTTGAGTTGCCCACAACAGAAACCAGTGCAGAGAGACTTGACAAGGAGATTCGCAGAATTGTAGCTGAAGTTACTGCTACTTCCTTTGAGACAATTGATGCACAGCCTGTTCCTGAGCCACTGAGCAGCCTACTCCCACTACTACTGGCAAACAGTACAAAGTGAAGGCTGGCCGAATCAAGAAGTGCCCTGACAGTTCTTCTTCCCCATCAGTTCGAAAGTCTCCAAGACTTTGTTAAGTACTGCTTTTGGCACTTGTGTTGAAATCAAAGGGGAGAAGAGTTTTCGATAATGTTTTTTTTATATAACTATTCCTCTGTTCCTTTTAACTCTGTTTACATTCTATTTGTTTGATGCTTTTGTTACTGCTTCCTCTAGGGATGTAAGTAAGGAGTAAGGGGAAGAAAGAACTTGAACCTCTTATGCTTGCCTTGTGTGTGCATTCGAACTATTTTGATGCTTTGTGTAATTACTGTGTTTGTGTGTTTGTGTTATTACTTTTTTTGTGATATCTTGCCTTGATGAATAGATTGCTCTGATCGTGATCTGATTGCATTATTGTTTGACAAGTTTGTCAAACTTCATTTTGTTTGCAAGATATACATATTCTGACAGTGTTCTGTTATGAGATTTGTAATAGCACACTGGTTATTTCTTTACACATGACATTTTCTATTTGCTATATCATGATAGCTTATTGTTATGTCTAACTTATCATGTGTGATTTTCGTTGATCAGAAATAGTTTGGTGTTTTCATCACAAGTTGCCAAAAAGGGGGAGATTGTTGGTGTCAACGTCTACTACATATGCATGTGCCATGCACATGATGATTTTTGTTCAACTTATGATAAAACTATAATATTATTTTGATTCCTATTTTACTGTTTCTATAAGTATATTTTAGGAAGTATTTGATTTATAATAAATATCTTCTTAGATTATGATATTGTTCCTTGTATCCTAATTAAAGTAAGAGAATATTTATTTGTGTCCTAATTACTTAAGGAGATTAATTATAACACTTCCTATTATATTTCTCCTTATCCTAATGTGATTTTGATTAGAATTTTTACAGGATTCTAAGGAGATTTTGTCCAGGCATACCACGATATATACCATTATATTTTCATAACGAAAAACGGTGGTGTGTTATAGAGTTTAGGTTTGAGCATTCCAATAATTAAAGAGAAAAGCTTCAACGCAAATAGGAATGTCTCTTTTATGAGTGTTTTGATTCATGTATGAGAGATAGAAATTGTGCATGAATTGTTGATTAGGTCTGTGTGAGTTATTAGACACTTGGGATAACTTGCGGGTTAAGTGTTTGTGTAATTCATCGTCAGACATCGTTGTTATGTATAACTTAACTGTGTGTTGTTAAGTTATCTGTGATAGAGAGTGGGCAGTGTCACTAGAGTTTAAGATCTTGGTAGGATTTTGTTTTACAAAGATTAGGTCAGTGTGTGAGAGTGAGTCAGCATTGTAAAAGATCCTAAAGATTGTACAAACAAGAACTTAATGAATTACAGCTCTATAGTTGTCCGTGGATGTAGGTTTTATAACCGAACCATATAAAAATCCTCCTGTGTTGATTTATTTTACAGTTTACTGTTATATTTCTTATAATTGCATACTTCCAGAACTTTCATCCTAGATGTTTCAAAATCAAATCTAATTATCAACAATAATCAAAACTAAAAAAAAATTAAAGTTACTTTATATTAGATAAAAAAATTCATTACCCATAGAGTTTATATAAGTTTTTATTTATATTAGCATTGTTTAAGCTAAATGACGATTGTACTTAAACTCAAAAGAAATAAAGTTAATTTATATTAGATAAAAAAAATCTATTACTCACAAAATTTATATAAGTTTTCATTTATATGGGTATTGTGTAAGCTAAATGGTGATTGTACTTAAATTTAAAAGAAATAAAGTTAATTTATATTAGATAAAAAAATCATTACTCATAAAGCTTATATAAGTTTTCATTGATATTGGCATTATGCAAGCTAAATGGTGATTGTATAAATTAGTTATATCATCTAAAGAAAAAATAATGACCATTAATTATCATTTGACTTTATTAGTAATAATATTAAAAGTGTATTATTGCTTATAAACTAGTTAATTGACAATTTTTCAAATAATTGATAATATAATTAAATAATTTTACTGTAGCATTTTGATTTAATTTCAATCCAATAACGATAATATGATTGACATATACCAATTAATTAACAATATATATATATATATATATATATATATATATATACATATACATACATACATATATATATATATACATATACATATACATATACATATATATATATATGCCTATAATATATATATTGATTAGAGTGTAGGCATACATTTTGGAAACAATCTTATCAATATTGTAACAATTTAGTTATTACTTAATAATCTATATTAAAATGGTATATATTATACAAATTTAATTACTATAAAATACAAATATTTTATTTTTTCATTATAACATGACTAAATTGATGTTAATACACTAAAAGATTCATAATTATTAATTAAAATGTAACTTTTATCAAAGTTTTTGTATTGTTTATAAAACTATAAAGAATATTATAAAATACAACTATTTTATCTTTTCATTATAACATGACTAAATTGATGTTAATACACTAAAAGATTCATAATTATTAATTAAAAAATGGCTTTTATCAAAGTTTTTGTATTGTTTATAAAACTACATAGAATTTATATAGATGAGAAGTTTAACAAATATAACCTTAAAAACTACCAAACAATCTCAAAAGATTTTAAAACTTTGCAAAGACACCCTTATATCCTACAGGGTAAGGGGGGGCGGGGCGGTGCAACGGGTCTAAGAGACCGAAACCTGGACCTGCCTCGGCCAGGGCAGTATAATTTTGCCCCAGACCCGCCTCTAACCCATTTTTACAGGGCACAACAGGGACCCAACCTCAACAGGTCAAATTGCCATCCCTACTAGGGTTCAAAAATAACAAGTTTTGGAGGCCATTTTGGGGAGGAAATCAAGGGAAATCAACAAGAAACAAGGGGAGATTCAAGGGATTAGAGATTCCACATCAAGATTGAAGACCTAATCTAGTTTTTCTCTCTACTCTCTCTCTTGTAACTTGTTATTATTTTCAATGGTGCTTTGTTTGATTAACTTTATGGATTTTGTAAACTCTTTTATGGGCTAATTACTCTTAATTTAGAGGATGATTGTAGCCTAACACTAATTTCATGCCTTGATGGTTTAATTTTGAGTAAATGATTTATTTTAAGTTCATTCATATTTTCCGTGATGGTTTAATTTTAAGTAAATGATTTATTTTAAGTTCATTCATATTTTATGTGTTGCTTATAATTAGATGAGGACATTGATTAGATGAAATCGTATGTGAAATTGTTGTTTGGGAAAGGGGATCTCATATATGTGGATAGAAAAACATGACCTATGAGTTATAAAGCTTGGGAGAGTCCATGAACCTTTGTAGTCAATTCAAATAAGAGATTTATTCATGCTTGGTAATTGATTTGAGAATGGGAGATGATAATTGGTTAATGAGTGTTAGTTTTCTACTTCATGCTCAAGAGAGGTAGTAGGAATACATTAGAATTATGACTAATGAACATTGAATGAATTAATTAGCGATTTTGAGCCGGATAGGCATGAATGTGTGTTAAGTGAAAATCAATCCTCTTAATACTTGCATTATTGAATTCCTATCTTGATAGCCTTGTTTAGCCTTTAATTTAGCTTTCAATTGTAATAAATTAGTTAACCGTAATTTGCACTTTTAAATTCTTAGTTTTCTAGATAAAATTAGATTGCTTTAAGATGGTATTTAGCTAGATTCTAGATGTCAATCCTTGTGGGAAGAATATTTTACGCACACTCTATTACTTGTTGCGACCTGTGCACTTGTGATCTTTTGTGAGCGTTAAAGACATAGGTCAACGTTCGGTTGCATTAATCCAAGGGGAAAAGAAAAAAATTTTCCTAAGGAAACTCAAGTCTTTTGTATGGTTTAATTAAAAAGTCTTAGAAAAGAGGATTACCACCGGTCCTATTTCCTAAAACTCTGATAATTGGGTTTCCTCTCAACTTTGAAAAGAATCCTTGGTTTTCTTAGAAATAATACATTAAATTACTAATCTATCGTATATATTTTGTATGTGTCCAAAATTAATCTTATTTAACTAATTGACTAGATTATTTTATAAATAATTAACAAAATAATTGTAAATATAATTCATTAATTTAAAAAAATTGTAAATTTTATATTTTTCAAAAATTAAAAAATTACAAAATTTGAAAAAATTGTTTTCAGCTAGCATCATGGGCGACAGTCGACACATCCTTGCGTCTAGTATCACCGTCGAAACCAATGTGATCGTCAGCCGATCGTCTACTCGTCCGTCATGGTTTTGTAGTCATGGGTTCCATCGTTCATCGACGAAAATGAAGTTTAACAATGTATCTCAAAAATTGAACCATCGTGTACAACAAAATGGCAACATGATCAGCGATAGACCTTAGAAGGAACGAAAGATCGTCAAACAAGGATTTTGATGATGTTGGTGGTGACATCCATGTGCAACGTTCATAGGAGCCTGGCAGTGCTGGACAATGGTCGACTGACAGCATTTTTTGCAATTTTTTTTACTTATTAATAAATAATTTATATATTTAATTATTTATTTAAAAAATATACATTAATATAACAATATTTAATATAATTAAATAATAATTTTGTATAGATATTTTTTATCTTTAATAGATATTTTATATATTAATTATGTATTTATTTTAAAAAATTTGATTATTAAACTAATCATAATATTCTATATAATTTAATATATATAATTTATTTTAAAATAAAACCTGAAATTTAACTATTTATAATAAATTATAATCAATATCAATACCTAAATTATTTTATTATTAACTTAATGTACAATTATCTATTTCTAATTAATTTACATAAAAAGTTTAAATAAAAAATTATATATCTAATAATGAATATTATACAATTTCATATTGAGGACATTTATATCTAATTAATTTATAAACTATTTCTTTTCATTCATGATTCCATTACCAAACCAAACTACGGAAAAGTATTCCTAAACTCATCCATTTTTTCCTATTTTTATTTTAACAGAAAATTCCATAAGGACCCTCTAGTTTTGATCACACTAACCTGCAGTTTTCATTTGGTAACATTTGAACCCCCAATTTGAAACTGGCATTTAAACCAACTAATAGTTTAACGGTATTGGTGACATTTCCCCCTCCTGAAATAAGAGCAATAAAAAAAAATCTTTAATAATTTAATAAATCATCAAATTTTTATTAAAACACAAAATAAAAACCTAAACCTGACACGATTTTAGTCGAGGAGCCGCGTTGCCCACTTCGTTCTTCCTCTTTTCCTAGTCATTGCTTCCATCAAAATTCAGCCAGTTAAAACCGTTTCCAACCACCTAGAGCAGCCACGCAAGCTCCTGCCTCTCAAGCCGCGCCTACTCTCATTGTCTTCTCTATTGTCTCCACTACTTCTTCTACACAAAACCACCATTTAAGCTAATCTGAACATCAAATCCTCTTTTAACAGACACCCAAATAAACCCTCCACAACCACTGCTCTTGAGTCAGCCGATTTAACTTATAAAAAAAAAAAAAACTGAGAGGCACTGTTTTTAAGTGGCATACGAGGAGAGGGGTGAAGTCCATCTGTTTTTTAGGTTTTTTATTCCAATGTTTACGCTGGGTCGCGAAATTGACAAATACTGCCTCTTCGACTAGCAAGGAAGAGTTGTCTTCAATCTGAGTTGGTGATGGTAGTAAATACCTCTTCTTTGCCAAGATCGAAACTTTGTAGTGAAACAGGGCCAGCCAGCCAGAATATGTTAATTTTATGCAAGTCATGGGAAAAATTGTGATGATCGAGGGCTGTCTCTTCCATCGGGGGAAGATCCCAGCCCGAGGTAATGAAGAAGAAGAAGCCAATCTGATGATATGATGAATTCATGGTGCATGCAGGGAGGCCAAGCTATGCTTTGCAAGAAAACACTAGTTGGTTTTTGAGAAGGTTATGTAGGAAAGTTGGATGTTTGTAGAGGATTGATGGTAAGAGATTTGAGGAAATTTTCTGTTTGGATGTCATCAAGAACAGGGAAGAAAGACGAACGGCGGAACGAAATGTATAAAAACAATAAAATGTTAAATTCGAGATTTTTTTATTTTATATATATATATATATATATATATATATATTATGATATTTTTGTTTTAAAATTTATTATATATTGAGTTTCCAAACACGTGGAGTAATTTTCAAATGATTTTATTATTTTAAATTTAATATTTAATTATCATTTTTGAATAATTTAAAGGAGGGTACATATGACTCTGCACTAGTCAAGTAACAGAATGTAAGAGACACCCTAGTTGTTGACGGTAATTGAGGATTCAAATGTTACCTAATGAAAACTGGGGGGTGAAGTACTGCTTTAATAAATATTTTATATATTATTTATTTATTTATTTTAAAAAATATATTATTAAACTAATCATAATATTCAATATAATATAATATATATAATTTATTGTTAATTAATTTACATAAAATTTAAAATTTATAAATTTAATAATGACTATTATATAATTTCATGTTGAAAGAATTTATGTCTAATTAATTTATAAATTATTTCTTTTTATTCATGATTCTACTATCAAACCAAGTTATAGAAAAATATTTCTAAACTCATTTCTTTTTTTCTCATTTTTCTTTAAACTCTACTTTTCATTTCTATTTATTATTAATTCCCTCAAACTGAACATACCTTGATAGCATTTAAGTTTTATTTGTCGCAAAAGCTACGTGTTGTGTCATAGGTGGCATTTTCTTTCTAATATATCATAATAATAACAATCTATGATGGGTAGGTTAGTAATTTAATTCATCCTCTAGCTCTTATTAATTTCCTTATTACATCCATTCTCTACTCGCACAACATCTTCAAAATGGTATGTAGAGGTTTTCAAAATTTAATCTAGACTACCTAAACCGATCAGTCCAATTCTAATTAATTCTAATAATTTGATTGGATTATATTTACATTTTTAGAATTCAATTAGATGGATGATTTGACTTTAAAAGTTAAGGAAATTATTTTTGGAACATTTGAAGAAGTTGTCTAAGATCCAATGTGAATATAATTAATATTTTACAAAATCGTATAAATTTAAAATTAAATATTAATGTTTTGTAATTGAATGAAATTTGATTAAATTTTAATTTTCTTGGATTTGATTGGATTAGATTTTATTTTTAGTTGGATTGAATTGGATTAGATGGAATGGTAATCTTAAATTGGATTGTATTATATTAAAAAAATTTATTATATTGGATTAGATTCAATAAAACTACGAATAATAATAAATATACAACCAAATTGTATAACTTAACGTATACAACATGACTTAGCATAAAGTCATTGAATAGGTAGATTTCATTTTATTTATTAAAATTTATATTTTATTTTTACTCATTCAATAAATTTGTGTCATATTAAATTATATGAATTAGATTATATAACTTGATTGTGCAGTTAACATTACTCAAAGTTTATTAATTTCATGCCTAGAACACCCCTCAAGGTAAGTAAAACTAATCCCAAGAGCTGTACCGACCCACATTCAATCATATCGCCATATGGTTACATTGCTTTCTAAAAATTCCCCAAGCCGTGAGAAAAGACAAATAATATAAAAGTAGGTTATATATATATATATATATATATATATATATATTGGGATGCACTGTTTAAAAAAGAAAGTCTAATTTTGTTAAATTTGATAGTTATTTAAAAAATTGAGTGCGTAGATTAATAGTTTGAATGTAAATATTCCCACTTAATCACGTGCAAATAATAAATAGATTTTAAGGTATTAATTACGTAGGTAATATTTATGAACAAAGATATTTTCCTTAAATTTTTACCTCAAAACTCATCTCAAACAATATATATATAAATAATATTATTTAATGTATGGATCATAGGATGATGCAATAAATTATATGACAGTGCCACATCATATAACACATCATTTGAGATGAGTTTTAGCCCTTTCAGGATAAAAAATTTAGGAATAGTAGTTTTACTCAATAGTTATACATGTGTAAATTAAATTACTTTGCATTAACTTTTTCCCTTCTTATTTGATATAATAACTTGTTCAAAATAACAAATTAATTTCTCAATGGTAATAGTATTACACTATTACTATAAACTATTTTTTTTTTTGGTAATAAGGATACAAAAATTATCTTCTAAAATGTAGTATTCAAATTTTGATTGAAAAAATTTTAACAACTGCTTATTATGTAGATTTAATAGCTTAACTAACTTAATCTATATTTTATTAGGTTGAAATCTTTTAATTTAAATTTTTAATAAATTATTTTTTATATTTAATGGTTAAAAATTAAAAGTATCATATTTAATTCTGTGTATTTGATATTAAATCAAAAGATCTTAGGTGGTGTTTGTTTAAATCACTTAACACTTTTTAGATCTAAACACTTTTTAGGACTTAATTTACACCACTTAATAAGATGTTTATTCGCTCTTTTACATACCACTTAAAAAAGTGGTAAGGGTGCATCTTATTTTTAATATAACATTTTTATCCTTATAATAAAAATATAAATTATTTATATTACATTTGTGCAAGTTCTTAAAATTAAATCAAAATTTTTTTTTCATTCAAATAACTAATGTTATATTTATTACAATCTTTTAAAAATAAAATATTTATTTTTATTATGAAAATTAAAATATATGGCTTTAAATATGTGTAAAATAAATAATTTACAAAATTATATTGAAATATTAATATAGTAATAAATTAATAAGCTTATTTATTATAAAAACCAATATATTTATATTTTGTTTGATATAAGTCAAGATTATCAATAATTATATAATTTAATTATTTTTTAATTAATTTATTACATTAAATTTTTATTTATTTTAATTTTATTAACCAATGCATGTAAAACAAGTCAAATTTTAAAAATTCAAATGCATATTTATTAAATAAATTACACTATTTAATTATTCTTTTTATATATTTTATATCATATACATACATGATTTAATTTTTAAATTAAAATTTGAATTTCATTAAGTAATATTATATTATTTAAATATTTAATTAAAAAAATAAAAAATTTGAAAATTGAATCGCCGGAGCCACCGTCCGGAGCCGCCGCCATCCGCCGTTCGCCATCTACACCATCTGATCGGATTTGATAGATCTACAAGGCTGTTAAAACGATTTTTGGTGAAGTCGTGGCATTTCGCCGTAAAATGCATGAAAACATTCGGCGGCCGAATTTTTTTGGCGTTTAACGGTTAAACGGTGGTGTGTCTTGCAAAATAAATCCGACAGCCATGTAGGGCGAGCCGAGGCGGTCATGATGGTGCAGGCGGAGGCGTTGGACGCTCGGTTTCGACGGCGGTTCGCAGCAGTCGGCCAATAGTGATGCCGTTTCCAGAATTTGAATAAAAAATAAATATTTAATATTAATATATTTTTATTTTTAATATAAAATATTTTTAATTAATTACATAATTTTTATTAATTCAATATAAAAATGGTATTTATGGAATAAAATTATAACAAGAGAACAATTTAGACATTTCAAAATTTTCAGACATTTGGAAGAAAAAAAGTGACAAATTTTCACTTTTTATTTTGAGATAATTTTATCAGAAAATAAGTTATTAGATGTAAAAACAAACACACAAAAAATTTTTAATCTTTTAAATTTGAATAGATTCAGATTTAAGTGATCTAATCAAACGGATTCTTAGATATTGACGCTCGAAGGATAACACTATACAATAAATCAAATCCACACGCAAATTTGAGTGCTACATTTGGCCACGCTCTTGTACTGTATTGTTCCACTTATCACCTCATTAGTGTAACATTATTAATGAAATTATGTCTTCCGTGTTCCCAGGAATTTACAAGAAAGACGACTGATGAAAGCAAAGTAAGATAAGATAGAAAACCAAGAAAATTAGATGTACGTCAAGTTTGCATAGTAAATGAGACAATCAATAAGTTGCCGGCATGGCAATGGCGACGCCCATCTCTTATCCAAAATTTTCTGGTTCTTTTAGTCAATAGAAACTCATTAAAAACAAGCATCGTGTTCCTCAAGCACGATAGCTTTCATTGAACTATCTCATTTATTGCACCATTGTCCTTCAACTAATAAGTGCATTTCGAATAATTCAATCTCAAAATATCAACTATTATTTCGTCAATTAAGAATATAAACTTTAATTATCTTCCCTTTGTTTTTTTTTTTAAAAAAACCACCTTAACCACAAAGTTTTATTACGCATTCAGCTATCTCATTTATTATACCAACCGTTCTTTTGGTTTTGGGTAATACAGTTAATTCTAATTAATGAGGTATACTCTCTAATATGTCATCCTTAGTTGTATTTATCGAATAAAATTTCATTATAAACTTTTTTTATATATGTCTAATTATAGATAAAGCAAAACTTCGATAAATAAATTTTAAATAAATTAATAATATCGATTAAATAAAAAAACTTCTAATTCGGACTCGAATTAATATATTAAATTACTAATTTCACTAAATACGTAAGATAATAATTTATTTTGTCAGATTATTTAGGACTCAACAAAAATATAAATTAAGTATTGATAAAATATATAGTATTAATAATATATAAATTCATAATATTAAAGTGATTTTTTTGTTAACAACATTTAGTTTCTCAAATATTTTCTTTTTGAAAATATGCATTTAAAGTTTTTTGTCTTTTATTTTTATGTAAACTAAACTCAATTTTATCATTAATTTTGTTGCTAAACATGCACCATGTTTGTTACATTAATTTATTGATAAATAAATAACATCAATAAAATAATAAATTTTTATAATCCTAATTGTATTTAATTTATCGTGGCTTTATTGTATAATTGTAGTTAAATTTTAAATGAATAAATGTCTCAATATTTAATTAGAGGAAAATAAATAAAACCGATTAATGCATCCCACTTGATCAGAATATTTTTTAGGTGAAAAAAAAATTATGCGTTTATGACAAAACAGTCTCTGCATTCAAATATGCATCTCGTAACGAGGACGATTTAGCTTCTCCTAATTAAATTGGGTTGCCTCATTTGCTCTTGCACAACTCTATGTAAATAGATTAGCAATGATAGATATATAGTATTGTACAATTTAATACATACAATATGATTTGATACACATTAGATGTGTAGATTTCACTTTATTCATTAAAATTTATTTAATTTATTTTTTATTTTTATTCACATAATAAATTTATGCTATGTCAGATTTTATGAATTATGTTATATAATTTGATTGTATGTCTAACATTATCCTAAATAGAATAAGCAAGAATGTGTATGCATATACAAGCATAAAAGTAGCTAAGTATAAAATTTCTTGTTATCTTAAGAAATGGAGTTTACAAAGGCTCTCTTCAGTAGAATTTATTATCATTTCATCCGCAAAGAGTTCCATGAGATCGTTGCCAAGATGACTATCGCGGACAAGCTACTCTTCCTTGTAAAATACCTCTGCAATATATATATCTCCCTATTTCAAATTATGTGTTACTAACTAGAGTACTTTCTGTAAAATATGTGTTGTTATGATTAATGCAGATTGTTCACTCCATTGATAAGTTGGGAATATCGCCTCGTTTACCAGTGTTCTTGGGTCTATTTTATCTAGGGATACGTTGACACCTTCACCAGAAGTACAATCTATTCAACTTTGGTAAAACTCCTGTTGGTGTTAGGTTCAATCCGGTTGATTTTCCTTTCAGAACCGAAGATGGAGAATACAACGATCACTTCAACGGAGCTGCAGGCAGCGAAGGAAGTTTCTTCCCGAATATTCTCCCTGTTGATCAGACAAGGTGACACATTAATATCTTTTCCCAAATTCTCCGAATGGGTTGTACTACATATTATGAGTGCGCACGGTTGGCCAACTTTTAAACAACTTTTGGATTCTACTACTAGCTATAACTATTTTAGCCTTTGATAAATCCTTTAAAAACGATTGTCTAAGAAGATGCTATTTGAAGAATCTATTTTTATATCAAATGACAAAGTAGAAAGGGGGCAACTTTTAAAAATCAAATTTTGAAAAGTTAAAATTTAGATAAATCAAAATTTTAAAATTATCCCTATAATTTAGTATAAATTTAAAAAGTCCCTTATATATTACAAATTTAAATTATCTATTTAAATAAATTAAAAATTACAATTTATTTTTTAAATAAATCTTCATAAAATAAAAAAATTATCAAATGTTTGAAAATGTAGTTGTCGGACGTCAAACAGCAGCTGCCCACTGTCGAAGTGGCGCGTCAGCAACACCACCGCCACCCTTGACATCATCGTTAGTTGATCTCTATGAAACTTTAACCGTTCGATCCTGTCGATCGATTGGCGGCTGGAAAGGAGGAGACATCAGTGCATTTAGAGAGATTGGTTAACGACAATTCTAGTGGTGGTGGCAGTGCCGCTAACGTGCCACTTCAACTATGGGCGGCAGACAGTGGGCAACTGACGTCCAACGACTGTATTTTCAATTTTTTATTTTATTATCTTAAATAATTAATTAATATATATTTATTTATTTTAAAAAATTTTGTAAGAGTTTGTCATATTTTTAAATTAAATTAAATTTTTAATAATATTTTCTGGTAAAAATTTTTGTATTTATTGTATTTTTATTAAAAATTAGCTTTTAAAAATCAAATTTACCCAACACATGCCTGTAACTGATGGATAGCATAGCAATTTTGGAAAACTATTTTAACAAACACTTATAACTTTTTGAGACAATATAGCTAACACTAGAATTTTCCTAAGCACTTTTATACAGCAATTTCTTATAGCACAGCATTCCCAAACACACCCTATTTCACTCTAACTACTTGAATAAAAAGTTTAATCAAATGCCAAATGCTAAAGGTGAATCCAACGTTCAAGGTGTCCAAATGAATTTTTGAGGCACTGATACAATAATGATTTAGACTGGAAGAGGCATTGAATGAGATATTCTTTCACAATTTAATAAAATTTACTAATTTAAATTAGAAATATTGTTGAATAATTCAATGTCTTCAGTATGGTCTGCATCATGCCTACATGATTAATATTCCTCTGTGGTGTTCTCTATTTAACTTCAATACAATCATGATGCTTTTTAGCTACTGAAGCCAGATCCGATGGTGGTTGCTACAAAACTATTAGCACGAGGAAGTTTCAAAGACACAGGAAAGCAGTTCAACATGATGGCAGCATCTTGGATTCAGTTTATGATACACGATTGGGTAGACCACGTGGAGGACACCCAACAGGTTTGTCTTCGCAACATATATATATATATATTCCAATTTTGTTTCTTATCCTGCATCTCAAATGAATTAGATCAATAAAAAAATAAATAAGCAATTGATTGGCAAAAATATTATTGGAGATTGAGCTGATTGCACCAAAGAAGTTGCAAGCAAATGCCCTCTCAATTCTTTCAAGTTCGACAACACAAAGGAATTTCCAACCGGCTTTTATGAGATCAAGAACGGCTATCGAAATATTCGTACACCTTGGTGTTAAGAAAATCTTTGAACCAATATTTGTTAATTGCTGGCTTGTTCTTGCTTGTTTAATATATATTAGACATTAATTTGATAAAAATACCAAAAGAGTTGATTGTCATTAGTTCAAGGACTATAAATAATCATTTAATCATCCCTTTTATATGTTCACGTTCATCAACCGGTACATTAATTAGCTTTGCCTACGGGGAAAAGGTGTAAGACAACAAGGTTTTAATTAATTAATTGCAGCTTTAAGTACTCCTTGTGAAATTTTAAAATTTATCTTGTCCTGGCTGCAAGGTTTTTTTATATTGTTATTAGCTTAATCTAGCTCTGACATGTTTTTACGTAAAATTACTGTGAACTTTAAGGGATGGAAGCGCTACATATGAAAGCGATGCTGAGAGATTGCATAAAGTGAGAACTTTCAAAGACGGGAAGCTTAAAATATCTAAAGATGGCCTTCTTCTCCATGATCAAGATGAAATCCTGTGACAGGAGATTTTAGTAATACTTGGGCAGGAGCAGGAGTGTCAACATTACTGGCACTTTTCGTTCAAGATATGCAGTTTGTGATGCCCTCAAGGTGGCAGTCTACATATTTTTTATTATAATTAGTTACTACTTAGAACTTAGCTTGCTAATATGGTCTGGGAGAAAGTCTAGGCTTTGTCATGGTAGAGAAGATGACATGAATTTACTTGATAATTACTTCTGATGGACTGAACTTATTTATACGTCTTATGATTATAGGATGAATATCCGTATATGGGGGATGAAAAACTTTATCGTCATGCAAGGCTAGTGACTTCATCTGTGATTGCAAAGATTCGTACTATTGATTGGATGGTGGAGCTCATCAAAACTAATACACTACTTGCAGGGATGCGCACCAACTGGTAAAACCTTTTGTAAAATGAATTTGTGTCTATCTTACTTGTTAACAAGAACACTGTCGCTATCTTTGTAGTAATGTTGATACTGATCCGTGATTTTATCCTTATTAAGACATGTTTTGATTTCTACCTCCATTGTATTTCAAGTACGGATCGTTAGGAAAGAAATTCAGGGACACATTTGGACACGTTGGGGGAGCCTTATTGGGAGGTCCGGTTGGTTTAAAGAAGCTTGAAAATCACGGTGTCCCATATTCCTTGACTGAGGAGTTTGTTTAGCGTCTACCGCATGCACTCTCTTCTACCAGACTACCTTGATCTCAGGAATATCACAGTTGCCCCAGCACCCGACAAGTCTCCCCCATTGTCTGAAGAGTATATATATGCAAGGCCTTAATGAATAATCTCTTTCCCGCTAATTATTTATGTATTGTTAATTTGGCATCTGATATATTCAAGTTCCTTGGAAATTCATGCTCTTTTCTAAAGCGTGTTCATGGAAAAATTGACTGGGCATGAGGGAGAGAAGGCCTCGTCAGAAATTGGATCTGTAAGGCAAATGGTTTCGATGGGTCACCAAGCTTGTGGGGCCTTAGAGCTTTGGCACTATCCTCTTTGGCTGAGGGACCTTGTACCGCAAATTGTGGATGGCACAGAGAGCCCTGATCATGTGGACTTACCAGCTCTTGAAGGAAATGTTTTATCAACTACTATTAACCCTCAATTCCAATTAAGCGATGGATTTCTCATCATTTGTCTCATACCAATTAGGAAGGCCTGTTTAATTTGGACCATATATATATATATATATGATGCAGTATGCAGAGACAGAGAGAGAAAAGTTGCTAGGTACAATCAGTTCCGCGGGGCCGTATTATTAATTCCCATCTCCAAGTGGGAGGATCTAACGGATGATGAGGAAGTGATTCAAGTTCTGCGTGAAGTTTATGGTGGTGATGTTGAACAGCTTGATCTACTTGTGGGCCTTATGGCAGAGAAAAAGATCAAAGGTTTCGCCATAAGTGAGACTGCTTTTGTAATTTTTATAGTGATGGCCAGCAGGCATATAAAACCAAAAGTACTAGTACCCTACAAACTCAAATTTAGATCCTGCATGGTGCATGCCTTATTCATCTTAGCTAAAACTTGAACATGATGAGATCTATATATACAGTTGTATATATTTTAATTAATTACGCCGAACTATTTAGCATCATGAGAAGCAGACACTGACGACGACTGAATATTGTAGAAGAAATGTTGTACTGGACAAATTAATATAACTTTTGTCATATATGTATGTGGGTAACTATGAATTAAGTTTGAAATGTTGGTCTTGACGCAGGAGACTTGAAGCTGATAGGTTCTTTTCAGCAATTTCAATGAGGAGACATATACTGCGAAGGGACTGCAATGGGTGAACCCCATAGAGAGCCTCAAAGATGTATTAGACCGCCATTATCCTGGACTGACACAGGAATGGATGAATTCTTCAAGTGAATTTTCTGTTTGATGTGATAGTATAACTATGATTATATTAGATACCATTACGTTGAATTATATCACGTAAGATTGATTAAACTCTACACAATATTCAGTCTATTATTTTATTTTATAAATATTAAATAATACTTTATTTGGTAAAAGTCTATATTGGATTATATTAAATTCTTTATAATAAACTAAAATAATTTTAAATTAATAAAATATTTTAAATTAATAATTTTTAAAATATTTAGATAAAATTTAGTATTTAAATAATTAAATAATTATTTAAATATTTAATAAATTATATTTATTTATTAAAATAATTAATTTAAATATATAATAAACTATATATAAATACATATTTATTTTATTTAATATTTCTTTCTTGTTGTCTCACTCTTTTCCTTCTTCTCCTCTCTTTAGTTTCTCGTTCCTTTCATCTCTTTTTGGTTCAAGTTTCAGAATAACAAGTCTCTTCCCTCCTTCTGTTTGTCTTCTTTTATTTATTTATTTTTCTCAAATCAACTTCAAATGTCTGGTGGTGTAGTGGTTGAGAGATTTGAGCTCTTGACAGTATTGGAGGAGCTGGAGGTGAAGGGCATGAGGCGCTTGAAAGAAAGTAAAATGATATAAAAATATTTGTGTGGTGGATTTTGTTGTTGGAGTTGTTGATTCAAGCGGGTGTCCCTGCTTGTGTGTGGGTTTGTTGATTTAAATGAGACTTGATAAACAAAATCAAAGATTCAACACCTAAAAGTTGATTAAACACAAGTAGAACTTTTCTCAATACCGATTAGAGTAAGAGAGATAAGCATAAAATAAAATATTATATTGTAAAGAAATTTTACATAAATTACTGAAATGGAAATAATAAGTCTTTATATAGGTATACAAAGATTAACATAACTCCTAAACATTAATGCCACTAAACACTACCTCAACCCATGACCACCATCACTTATGTCACTCCTAAAAACACTCCACTTAATGCTACAATTTAGGACTCAATAAATAACAAGGACTAACCATTAGTTCCATAAAAATAGGAACAAATAACATAAAAATATTGACATGTTATGCATCAACTTTAACATCCCCCCTCCCCCCTTAATGCAGAATGTCTACAACGCCTAATAAATCTCTAAAACGTTGAAATTTCTCTGTAGATAAAGGCTTTGTAAATACATCAATCAATTGATCATCCGTATTGCATTGTGACACCTTAATGCCTCCTTTCTCCATCAATTCTCTAATAAAGTGATGTCGTATCTCAATATATCTTGTACGACTACGAAAAACTGAATTTCTTGTCATTGCAATTGTGGACCGATTATCACAAAAGATAATTGTTGGCTCATTTTGAGGCTGCATCATGTCTTCTAAAATTCTCCTGAGCCAAATTGCTTGACACGCTATTGAAGTAGCTGCCATATACTTTATTCCAGAGGATGAGCGTGTTGTAGATGATTGCTTTTTAGAAGTTTAAGAAATAACACCTGAGCTGAGATTAAAAACATAGCCTGTGATGCTTCTACGATCATCAATTGAACATGCATAGTCACTGTCAGAGAACCTACATAACTTAAAGTCAGCTACATTAATGTACTGAATACCCCAGGAGATAGTCCTTTTTAAATATCTCAGAATTCTCTTGGCTATCCCATAATTAATTTTGCTTGGACTCTGCATAAACCTTGACAAAAGACTTGTAGCTTGCATAATATCAGGCCGGCTATTAGATGCAATAAACTCCCAATTAAACTCCAATAAATATGACTATCAATTTTTTCTTCCCCATCATTTAAACTGAATTTTTTATTGGAGTTCGTAGCAGTATGTACTAGGTTGTAATCTTTCAATTTAAATTTCTCAAGAAGATTATTTATATATTTTTCTTGAAAAAGAAAAATTCCAGCATCATATTGTTTCACCTCAAGTTTAAGAAAATAATTCATCAAGCCAAGTCTCAAATTCATTAACCATAATAGACTTTAATTCATCTATCAGTATAAATAAGATCATCAACATAGAGACAAATAATAAGTACCTTAATTGTGCCTCTTGTTTTGACATACAAGGTGGGCTCATTTTTACTTCTCTTGTACCCATTTTGCTTGAAATGACCAGTGATTTGATCATACCAAGCCCTTGGGGCCATAAAGTGCCTTTTTTAACCGATAAACTATGCTTTCTTCACCAAGAATTTCATAACCTTGGGGTTGTTTTACATAAATCTCCTCATCCAAAAACCCATTCAAAAACACAGACTTGACATCAAACTGAAAGACACTCCATTTCATGTGAGCTGCTATAGCTAAAACAGTTCTAATAGTGTCAAATCTAGCTACCAGTGCGAAAGTTTCATTGAAATCAATACCTTCACGCTGGATGTAGCCCTTAGCAACTAGACTTGTTTTCAATTTTGAATTAAACCATCTAATCTATATTTTGTCTTATAGATCCATTTTAGCCTCACAACTTCCTTGTCATCAGGTAAGTCTATAAGCTCCCATGTTTTTTTTTTCTCCAATGCCTTGATTTCTTCATCCATTGCTACACATCATTCTTTATGTTTCACAACTTCTTGGAAAATACTGGGCTTAGTAACTTGAGTGAACTGACACATTCAGATTGCTCATATATTTCTTCCAAAGCCTTCATCTTCATTGGAGGTGTTTCTGGAGGTGAGGAAGTTAGTGAAATAAGTGGGCTGCCTCTTGGTGTGGATGAATTTGAGCCTTCTCCAATCTGAATGTCATGCTCCACCTCATTCTCAAAAATTACACCTGGATATTGTTGTAATTCTTCACAATTCTAAGCATTTCTCTCATCAAACATAACATCACGACTAATAATTAGTTGTTTTGTGATAGGATTAAAAAGTCTATATCCTTTTGTCTCATTCCTATATCCCACAAATATGCATTTCATACTATTGTCATCAAATTTATGTTGATTTTGAGAAGGTACATAAACATACGCAATACAACCAAAAACCTTAAAATGTGTTACCTTCGGCTTCCAACCATCCCAAGGTTCAAATGGAGTTTGGTTTCGTAACATAGATGTGGGACTTCTATTAAGGATATAAGCTGCAGTGTGGACATCCTCTGCCCAAAATTTCTTTGGAAGATCCTTTGTTTTGAGCATGCTTTTAGCCATCTCTACAAGACTTCTGTTTTTCCTCTCTACTACTCCATTTTGTTGGAGCGTATAGCTAGCTGTCAATTGCCTTCCAATGCCAAATTCTTCACAAAATTTGTCAAACTCATTGGAAACAAACTCACCACCATGATCAGTTCTCAAAATCTTCAAGGAGAATTCGCTTTGTTTTTCAACATGATTCTTGAACTTCTTGAGAATAGGCAAAGCATCTGATTTTTCTTTAGCAAAATACACCCATGTCATCCTGCTAAAATCATCAACAAAAACAACAAAATATAAGTTGTTATTAAGGGAAGAAACTTGCCTGGGCCTACAAAGTTCTGCATGGACTAGCTCAATCGGCTTAATAACTCTTCTTGTTGTTCCTTTTGGAAAGGAATTTAAGTGTTGCTTTTCAAACACAAAACTTTCACATTTGTCAATAACATGCTCAATTTTGCTAGGCAAACCCACTACTAAATTTTGTTGAGACAAAGTTTTCAAGCTTCCAAAATTCAAATGCCCATATCTAAGATGCCACAACCAACTCTCCTCTAATAATGAAGCCTTGCAAGCAAATGTGTCACTATCAAGGGTAAGAGGAAAAATTTTGTTCTTGGCCATAGGAACTTTCAACGACAAATTATTTTTAGCCTTGTCACGAACACAAAACATGTCAAATCTTTAAAAACAAGTGAGAAACCTTCCAACAAGAATTCTCCCACACTTAACAAATTTGTATCTAACTCAAGAACAAAAAAACATTTTTTATTTCATCTGATTTTGCGTTCATACTACCTCTATCCCAACCTTCTCTAATTGTTCCATCTCCCATCTTTACTTGAATATTTTCTGACTTATCGAAGCTAATAAAGGACTCCAAATTTGCTGACATATGGTTGCTGCAACCACTATCAATATACCAAATATCGTGAGACAATTCATTAACAGAATAGCAAGCAAAAAATAAACTTACAGATTCTTCCTTTTATTTCTTCTCTTCAGTAAATTTTGCTTGCTGTTGTTTAAGCCTACAATATTGTTCTATATGCCCATATCTTTTGCAATAATAACATTGAGGCTTTCGATTACTACTCTTACCTTTGCTACCATTCTCATTTTTTGTTGATTGTTACCTGAGTGGCCAAAATTTTTTCCTCCTTTCTTCTCATGAGAATAGTTGTTTCCACGTCCTTTCTTATTATTCCCATTGTTGGTATTGCTTGACTTTTCCTTGGAAATACGCAAATTAGTACAAAAAGCATTCTCCACGACTTGCTCTTCATATCTTTTGAACATATCTTCATGAGATAAAACCAAGCAACTCATCAATTGTTAGTACACTTAAATCCTTATTAGATTCTTCTATTGCAGCCATAATATGATCATATTTAAAAGGCAAGCTTCTCAAAAATTTTCAGCAACTTTCTCATCAAATAAATTTTTACCAAATTTTTTTATTTGATTCACAATTTCCATCAAGGAGCAAAAATAATCATGAATTGGCTCATCATCCTTCATCAATGAAGTTTCAAATTTTCTACGAAGAGTTTGAAGCTTCATAGTGAGCACCTTTGCATTACCCTGATATGCTTTTTGTAATGCATCCCATGCCTCCTTTGCATTTGTTGCTACAGAAAAAAGTGAAAAAATGGATTCAACAACTTGTTGAATGAAAAACAAGGCTTTGACATCTTTCTTCTGAATATCTTTGAGATTCTCTATGGAAACTCCTTCATCTGAGTAGCCATTCTTCACCAGCTCCCGTAAATCTTGAGAGATAAAAAAAGTCTTCATCTTTATGCTCCAAACATCATACCCACTGCCTTGAAATACAAGAATTGTTGGTTGTGCAGAAACCAAACTAGTATTGTTGGCCATTATGAAAACAACTTGGCTCTAATACCAGATGTTGATTTAAATGAGACTTGACAAATAAAATCAAAGACTCAACACTCAAAAGTTGATCAAACACAATTGGAACTTCTCTCAATACCGATTAAAATAAGAGAGGCAAGCATAAAATAAAAGACTATTATGAAGAAATTCTGCATGAATTATTGAAATGGAAATAAACCTTTATATAGGCATACAAAGACTAACCACTACAAGAAAAAAGCTCATATTTGGCGGTCAAAGGCCGCCACGTAAGTATATATTTGGTGGTCAATAAAGTAACACCAATGACACCGCCAAATATAGTTAATTTGGCGGTCGATCAAAATGCCAAATATGTTCGCAAGTATACTTCTCATATAAAAGAGTAAAGTAAAGTTATGCATAGTAAAGCACAAAACTAGTCATATTTGTCACTTTTCTAGTCAAATTTAGTTGTTGTAACAGTAACTTTTTTGAATTGCAATATATTTGACGCTTTTTACCCGATAAATATAGTTCGATAAACAATAATTTTTTTCAGTTGTACACATTTGGCGTTTTTCGCCCGGCCAATATGGTGATATGTGCATATTTAGCGGTTAAGGACTGATAACTATGGCTTTTTAATTCTTTATAACGGTAATATTTTGAATTTGACAATATTCGTCACTTTCTGACCAATAAGTATGAAATGATCTATTGTATATAACAATAATTTTTTTTCATTTTAACAATATTTGGCAGTTTTGGATTGATAATTATGTTTACACATATTTGGCATTTTATGGTCGCCTACTATTATAGCAAAGGCTAAAAATATATATTACTTGGCTTATATGTATCCGCCAAGTATTTTATATATATATATATATATATATATATATAGTTTATATATGTTCTATATATTTGTAAACAAACATGTCAAATTTTTTAAAGAATATAATTCATTGAAAATCAACTCCCAAAACATATTAATCAACAAACAAATTAACCAAGCAGAAACAAACATACTTGTAAAATCAACCATACAACAAAACCAATTGCTTACGGCATACTCCTACAACACTTCAGCAACTTTACCAACTACTTCATAATGTAATCCATGCCTCCATCTGTTTGCAAAATCAAATGATGCTCTCAAATCAAAACATTCAAATTAAGCACCATGTGCACATGAACAAAAACATTCAAAGCACTTCATCAGCAACTAAGTCATTATATAAAGCAACTAAAACAACACATCACCAGCAATAACTTCAATTCCACTTGAATCAAACTAAGTCATTACATAAAGCCACTAAAACAACACAACACCAATGCATATGTATCAACTAAACAAATTAACAATTCAACACCACTATACTGTCTTCAATCAGGTTAAGAAATTCACCAACACTAGCCTTAAATCAACCAATTTAGTTAGACTAAGAAATGATATATAACAATAAAACAACTTACAACTCCAACACATATATATCAACTAAAGAAATTAACAATTCACAAGCATCATATTGTCTTTAATTAGATTTAGAAATAATATATATATCACATGAAGATAATTGTCAACTCAGCATCCAACCAATTAAATTGACATTTAATTGATACAGAACGAATACATACCTAGAAACTAAAAACTCAACTAGCTGCAAATCTTTTGAGTGAATCAACTGCTTGCTATAAATCATGATCTTGTCCACTGCTCATTCAAACATACCTACTTTCAAAGTGTACAAAGACATTGATTTAACAAGAACTTTCAAACACAAAAATGAATGATCAAACACATAAAATATAAATATCAAAGGTCATTTATATAGTTAAAAAAAATGGAGACACAAATTGGAAATCCATACAGAAATCTGAGATAATACAAAGTCACAAGTTCTTCTAGAATCACTCCTCTTTCATTTAGTGCATACACTCTCCTCAAAAATAAAATAAAATGGAAATATATTCTCTATTTCATGATAATTAACTAAGTTATCAAGCAAATTTTAAAAATTTAACAAACAAAACTTACAAATTTATGAACCAAATTCAACAATAAAATAAATGGAAAATGAATAAAGTGGCAGATGTCTCACGCAAATCCAGAAGCTGGATAATTGCAAGGCAAGGAACTTTAGCAGGCAATTTAATTCAACTACGTGGCTATAGTTTTTGTCTATGGCAACCTAATCAACTTAAATTTTGTGACTGTTTCAAAACAAAAAGAGGCTTTTAGAATTGAGGGAATAATTAGAAAGTGGGACTAATCAACTTATTTTCATGAGTAATTTTTATAGATAAAATATTATGAAGGTAACTGTTCATACCTTCTATAGTCAGTCCTTCTTGACAAGCCCTTCCAAATATAAATGAAACTTCAAAGCACCACACCCTTTAGAGACTACAATATATACCAAATCATAAACAACTAAAAACTATCACAATTCACCAAACTAATAAAAAAGTCTGTCTAATATGAACTATAATTTAAAAAATTAAAAAACACACCTCACAATCAATCATGCAATTGGAAGGAAGTTAACATCTGCACTCATTAGTGCATAATCATAGCAAGCCCCCATACTTTGCCGGATAGCATACAATACCTTTAATTTCTCTCTATCTAAAGCAAAAATCTATATTATACAAGAATAAATTAAATAACCCATCAAGTGAATTCTGCCTTTTGATAAGAATAGTTTTGCTACACATGTACTACATCATGGTACTTTTGCATGCATTTAATTCCATTTAACAATGGGAGTTATTCAGAACATAGGATCCATCCAAAAAAGTGTATAGCATCATAGAAACGAACAAAAGAATACTCCATAAGTGTCTAGATAGATGACAACAGTGTGATGCAATTTATTGGAAAGATATTTATCACAGGTAAAGCCTTGAGATAGTGCTTCATTTTGTCACCCTTTTCTTATATTATTTATGCATTCTAAGTAATGCTTATTTCATCAAATTACCCATTCTTATTTTACTCTTTTCTTCAGTGGTATCATTTATTGCTGCACTAGGTTTTTTGCTATATGGAGGAAGGTAAGTCGTCCCTTATATTGAATGTAGTGGATAGACTTATATTGAATGTAGTGGATAGAGCAGTAATATGGCTGTCATAATTATTTTAGCTCCCGTGTTGCATGTGTCTTTTTGTGCAATTCCTCATTGTTGATTATCACATATGGTGCTTGCAGATTATTTTTCATGTTGAGACGCTTCCTTATTGAATCAAAAGGGAGAAGAAAGAAGCTTCATGAGGTTTGGTCCTTCACTGTTCATCTATGAGAAACAATGTGATTGCTAGTTACTGTAAATCTTCTTGGCTACCTTTTTTATCTTTGTCTGATACACTTGTTTGATTTTTATTTTCACATTATTCTTTTATAAAATGAATTTGGCTAAGTATGGCTTCCAATGCATTTGTTCATGGTCTAAATTTTCTTCCATGACGTTTGTGGCATCATTTGGGTAGATATTTTATGTGCTTGTACATGTGTTTCTATCAGAGGGTACAAATATATGGACCACGACAGTCCATGTTGGTATTCGCGTGGTTTATGTGTTTCCATCATAGTAACATTGCTATGGTTATGAACACAGTCATGGTGTATAATTTATATGTCAATGTTATCGATTAGGAATTGCAGATTTTGTCTCTGAATGCATTCTGTCCAGCTGAATCTATGGAGAAATTTATTCATGGTTGTCTACTAACAGTATACATGCAATTGTGTGTCTAGAACGAGAATCATTGTAATGCTACAACATAACTACTGTAGTGAACAACAAGGTTCGGATGAATATTTCTCATGTTCATTGCAACATGAAGATGCAAATGTGGACACGTTTTAGATGGAAGCAAAAGTCATGAATCCACATTTTAGAAGTTTGGTGTTTAGTAGATTATCTTTGGAAGTCATTGAGCTTAAACTGAAGTATTATCTTAAATGTAATATGTGCTTTTTTGCAGGTTGCATCTGTTACAACCATTTGTTTCACTTGCTTCCTTATACGATGCTTTGTGGTATGTTTCAAACTTTTTTACCCCCTTGATTTTGAGAAAATATCTTTTCACAATTTCAAAAATTTTCAACTTTCTATGCTTAAAAACTCTAATTTTTTTTATGTCATACTTGATAAAGTTGTTATATTTTCAGTTTTAACTGCAACAAACTAATTTTATTGTCACATACTAGGGGCAATTGATAATTAGAGGATTTTATATATTTATTATTATTATCATCTTTGTATGTCTTGCTAACCTACTTTAGTTTTTATGGTTAGAAATGAAAAGGAAGTCCGGCACATGACCGCAAGGTGGGAAAACTGTAATAAATAATAAAAAGAAGCAGAAATAGAGAACAAAAATATCAAAATTTAGACAATACCAGCAAAATACATGACCGCAAGATGTAGCTGTTGGATGTTGTCGATTACTCAGGCAAAGTGTGCATTTGCTAACTCCACCCGTTGCTTGAGACTGAACGGAAATAAGACAGAAGTAAAAATCCATTACATCCCCAAATTGCTCAGAAGAAAGAAACATGTCATAATATGATATTTCCTACTCTATAACTGGCAGAATTCCTGCACTAAGCAGAATTAAGCAACGTTTTCATGCAGTAAAAGTAGTTTTATGCATTATTTCGATTTAATTGACAAAGCCCTCAGAAGTTCCTAATAACATCATGAATATTTAAACCACCAACAGTTATACAGTCTGATGTTTAGAATGTCTAATGACATTCAAGAAGAGCACCTGTTTTTGGACACAGAGGTACTGAGATTACCTAATAGGCTAGGAATGTATTGCATTGGGGACCAAAACTGTAAAAACTAACAGGGTAAAGCTCTTTGATCAACTACTTAAAGGGCTAAGCCAAATATGAAGCTCTTTACAAGCAACTTTCCTATCCTTCATTTTTTTAATCCCTTATCTTTGACTCCATTGATTTTCTCAGCACAATAACCTAGTTCTAAAAGCATGGAAAGCAAAAGAGAGACAGAATATTATTTTGTACATAAATACATGATAACATTATTCAACAAGGATGCTTAAGAACTATGCACACACCTCTAAAGTTGATGAAGAATCTACCACCCAACTTCCCTTATTCGTTTCCATAGGTATCAAACTGCCTTATTCATTCAAGACAGGCAAACCTCGCCCTATAAGGCCATGAACAAAGAAGCAGCTATGGTTAGAGTAAACAAACATGTGGAAAAAATTGGTCGCACATCACATAAAAATCCCTCTTATGGGGGCCACTGTTTGAAAAAGATTGCTGGCATGTCTTCATTATGTATTTCTAGAATCACAATTAATTCTTGTTGTCAGCTGCTTGAGGTGCTTCACTAGACCTTGATATTGAAAAATTGTTACAAACCCATGGGTAGAACTCACCCTTACAAACCGGCTTGTAAGGGGAGGGTGCCCATAGGCTTATAAGCCACCAACTAATCCCATACTTAGTCGATGTGGGATCCTAGCAACACCACCAACTAATCCCATACTTAGTTGATGTGGATCGTAATATACCACTACGCTTCCAACACCGACGTCCACGGCGGCCCACTCTGGGTGGCCCACTCTAGCCTTTCCAGGTCGCCCCCTCCGCAACGTGGGCCTCGCGTGGGCTAGCTCTGATACCAATTGTTACAAACCCATAGGTAGAACTCACCCTTACAAACCGGCTTGTAAGGGGAGGGTGCCCATAGGTTTATAAGCCACCAACTAATCCCATACTTAGTCGATGTGGGATCCTAGCTGTTAGCCCTAAGGCTATATGATAATTTTGATGATAACAATACACATTGATTCATTGAGATTTACTAATATATTTATTTATGTGCAAGAATAAGATTATTGAAATAATTATAAAATCAAGAAGGGGTTTATTAAAATGAAGTGTTGAAGCTTAGGAGAAGACTACATGTTAAAGGCATCAAAGTTTAAGTACAAGAAATTCAAATTTTAAGTGCAAGATCGTCCAAATCATCATGCAAAGTGAAAGACAAATGGAAGCAGCTGACATGAGCACCGAATAATCTTTTGGACATATCTTGAGCTAGAAAAATCAAAATGACTGGATTCTTACGGCATTAGAAAGATGACTTAATGGGGCACATTTCATATGTTTTGAAGAAATTCAAATTTCAAATGGAAGATCGACATAATTGACATGCAATTCGGTGGACTGACACAGAGAAGAAAAATCAACTCACATAAGCACCGAATGGTTTTTTAGCCATATCTTAAGATAGAGATATCCAATTGCTTTGATTCTTAATGTTTTGGAAAGCTTATTCAAATATGAAAATCTTTTATGTTTTGAAGAAATTCAAATTTCAAATGGAAGGCTGACAGAATTATCATTCAAGTCAGTGGACAGACACATGGAAGAAAAATCAAGTTACTTGAGCACCGAATGGTGTTTTGGCCATATCTTGAGCTACAGATATCCAAATGACTTGATTCTTGATGCGTTGGAAAGCTTATTCAAATGTGCAGATCTTTTATGTTTTACAGATTTTCAAATTTCAAACAGAACATTGACAAAAATGGCAGACAAATTACGGTTTTTATGGTGGGCAGAAAATTTGGAGATGGTGTCTTCACTTGATTAAGTTCATCTCATTTGCCTATAAAAGGAGCCATTCTCCCATGCATTCAACAAGTGCAAGAGAAGCATTTTTATCAAGCAAAAAAGCCAAGAGAAATATCAAGTTTATAGAGCTTTTATATTCTTTATCTACTCTTTGAAGAGAGTTTTACTTTTGTTGTAAAAACTTTTCTTTGTTCTTATATTGTGTGAGAGTGAGATCTTCTTGTAAAGGATAAAAGATATCCTTGAGAGAACTCTTTCCTTAGTGAGGCTGTTCATCAAGAAGAACTCTTGGTGTGGTGTTATCAAGAGTTGAAGGAAAAAAGTCTTGGTGAAGTTGTTCATCAAGCAAGTTGTAAAGTATTCTACAACTTAGTGGAAAGCCTAGCTTGTGGAGAAGCTAGGAGCCCGTGGACGTAGGCAAGGTTTGCCGAATCACGTAAATTGCGTTTGCACTCTCTCTATCCCTATACTCTTTACATTTACTTGCACTTGAGATTATTTGTTATTGCTATTCTCTTGATTGCATCTTAGATAACTTCTATTTTCATCTTCTTCACTTCTATTCTCAAAAGAAAAAGTGAAATAATTTTATCTTTCAAGAAAAGTTTTATAAATTCGTTTTGATAAAGAAAACCCAATTCACCCCCCCTCTTGGGTTGTCATACCTGGGTCAACAAGTGGTATCAGAGCAAGGTTGCTCATTTTTTTTTTAAATCTTAATCGATTTTTGAGCTATGGCAACTTTTAATTCAACTTCATATGTTGAGGGACTTTCTATCTCTAGACCTCCATTTTTTAATGGAAGTGATTACTCTTATTGGAAAACTAGAATGAGTATTTTCTTGAAATCTTTTGATTATGATTTGTGGTCTATTGTTTTGGAAGGACCTTTTGTTCCTACCAAAATTGAAAATGGGGAATGCATGCTTAAAGAACCTAAAGAGTTTAGTGAAGATGATAAAAAGAAATTGAGTTTGAATGCTAAAGCTATGAATGTGTTATATTGTGCTCTAGATAGAAATGAGTTTAATAGAATATCTACTTGTTCTACGGCACAAGAAATATGGCACACACTTGAAGTAACTCATGAAGGAACTAGTCAAGTTAAAGAATCTAAAATTAGTATGCTAGTTCATAGTTATGAGCTTTTTAAGATGAAATCGGATGAATCAATTTCTGAAATGTTTACTAGATTTACGGATATTATTAATAGTTTGAAATCTCTTGGTAAATCTTATTCTAATGTTGAAATGGTGAGAAAGATTCTTAGGTGTCTACCAAAATCTTGGGAGCCAAAGGTGACGGCAATTCAAGAAGCAAAGGACCTCACCAAACTACCATTAGAAGAACTTATGGGTTCTCTCATGACTCATGAAATCACCTTGAAGGAGAACGAAGAAGATTTCAAGAAAAAGAAAAATATCGCTTTCAAATCTTCAACAAAAGAAGATGATGAGTCCAACGATGAAGGAGATGATGAAGATCTTGCATTCATCACAAGAAAGCTAAAAAGGATGATTAGAAGAAACCAAGGATTCAAGAAGAACTCTAGAAGGGAGTACAAAGGGCAAAGCTCAAAGCAAGATAAGAAAAATGATCAAGTCATTTGCTATGAGTGCAAGAAACCGGGACATGTAAAGATGGATTGTCCTTACTTCAAAAGTCAAAACAAGAAATCCAAAGCAATGAAAGCCACAAATTGGGATGATAGTGAAGCTAGCTCTACCGAAGAAGAAGATTGCGAAGTGGCAAACATGTGCTTCATGGCTTTAAGTGACGATGAGGTAAGTATTCTAAACTATGATCCTAAACTTTCATATGATGAATTACTTGAAGCATTCCAAATTTACATGTGCAAATTGATAAGAAAAACTCAAAAATCAATGCTTTCAAAAAGAAGTCAAAAATCATGTTATCTCAATTAGAAGAGTTGGTAGAAATAAATGAAGCTTTAGAAAATGAAAATGAAATTTTAAAGCAAAAAGATTTTGAAAGTTTGGAAAGTCAAATACATTTTTTAAAAACTGAAAATGAGATTTTAAAACAAAAGGATTTTGATAAATTAGAGAAAGAAAATGTTATTTTGAAAAAGGAAAATAATGACTTAAGAAATATTGTTGATAGTTTTACAAAAAGCACAAAAAATTTGAATTCTATGTTACAAAACCAAAGGTGTGTTTTTGATAAAAGAGGTTTAGGATATAAAACTCATAAAAATCAAAAGTATTTTAAAAATTATTTTGCTCATGCATCTTTTAGGAATAATCCTAATCATTCATGTACTTATTGTGGAAGAAAAGGACACAATATGCATTCTTGCTCCATTAAAAGAAATCCTAATTTGAAACAAATATGGGTTCCAAAAAGTATCATAACTAACCCCCAAGGACCAAGAACTTTTGGGTACCAAAAAGTTACTCCTTGAATGTTGATTGTAGAGACAAAGGAGTGGCAAACACAAGTGGTACTTAGATAGTGGATGCTCAAGGCATATGACCGGAGATGCCTCCAAGTTCTCAAGATTAATCATGAAGAAAGGAGGATATGTGACCTTCGGTGATAATGCCAAAGGAAGGGTAATCGGACATGGTGATATTGGTAACCCTTCTTCACCTATTATTAAAGATGTTTTGCTTGTTCATGGTTTGAAACATGATTTGATTAGCATTAGTCAATTATGTGATAAGGGATATTTTGTTGCTTTTGAGCCTATGATGCGTTCGAAAATAGCAAGTATACTAGTCGCACAAGTATAATGATAAGTAAGATATCGTTCCCACGAGGATTGATTCTAATTGAATTTGTTATTTTACAATTGTTTCATTGTTAATCATGATTTTGTTTATGCATACTAAATGAAATAATAATGCAATGGAAGAATAACAAAACAGAAAGTTAATTCGAATAAAAAATCAATGAGAGAAATAAAATTAAGGGATCCTTCTCTACCACAAGATATGGATTTGCGAATTAATCGTAGATTGTCATCCAATTAAGCATTGAAGTTATCAACCGTAGATAACAACAAGCTCTGTTATCCCAATCTTTCCTTACTTTGTTGTTAATAAAATAGGCTCTTTACTTAATCTCTATCCATTAAACAACCTAGAACAAGCTCTCTAAATTTAATTCAATGGATGCATTAAAATGAGAAAGACAGGTTGATCTAAGCAATTACACACAAGCTCGGATTATTTAACTTAGGTTGTATTCTCCAATTGCAATCGATGATCACAATTTTGCTACTAATGATTAGAAATTCAAGACAATTACGGATCAAGATTTCTAGTCTAGCAATAGACAATATTCAGATTATATTCAGTTGGGTGTTGTTGAACAATCCAGCAAGCAATCATAAAGAATTAAACATGGAAAAATACAAGCAACTTCAATTAGAGAATTGGATAACAATTCCCTGCACAATCAATTCACAAAATTCATATCAAGGGCTTTGAAATCACCCTCAACCAATTCAGATTTAGTTACACATATTTAAATAGAATCAAATACAATACAATATGGAGACATTACTAGAAAATGAGAGGGAAAGGGAAACTTAGCAAATTTGATGAAATCTATTAGGATTTGTCAAAGAATCCTCTTTCCAAGCCTTCAATCTCCTTCAAGAACTCCAAGAGATGAGAGAAATCCAAAGATGCATCCTCCTCCACGTTCTCCCCTCTTCAAGTTATGAAATAAAACCTAAAATGTGTTTAAATACTCTGCTACATGACTTATGCAAGCCCCCCTAAAAGATATTATTATTGGTGAACCATCACAAGGTATGAGAATAGATCTTCTTTTAGAAACTTTTGTAATCATTTTGCTTTTGTCTCTCAATTTGAACCAAAATCTTTTAAAGAAGCCGAAAATGACGAAAGTTGGATTTTGGCTATGCAAGAAGAATTGAGTCAATTTGAAGAAATTAAGTTTGGGAATTAGTCCCTAGACCCAAAAATCATTCTATTATAGGAACTAAATGGATTTTTAGAAATAAAGTAGATGAAAATGGCACCATTATTAGAAACAAAGCTAGACTTGTTGCTCAAGGATACAATCAAGAAGAAGGTATTGATTATGAGTAAACTTTTGCACCGGTTGCTAGATTAGAATCTATTAGAATGTTGTGTGCATTTGCATGTTATAAAAATTTTACATTATATCAAATGGATGTCAAAAGTGCATTTTTAAATGGTTACATTATGGAGGAAGTATAGGTAGAGCAACCTCTTGGTTTTCAAAATCATTATTTTCCAAACCATGTTTTCAAACTCAAAAAGGCACTTTATGGCTTGAAACAAGCACCAAGAGCATGGTATGATAGATTGAGCAAATTTCTCATTGATAATGGTTTCGAAATGAAAAAAGTTGATACTACTCTTTTTGTAAAACAAAAAATGATGATTTATTATTTGTTCAAATGTATGTTGATGATATTATATTTGGTGCTACTAATGTCTCTATGTGTGAGGAATTTTCCAAGTGCATGCAACAAGAATTTGAAATGAGCTTAATGTGAGAATTAAATTTCTTCCTTGGACTTCAAATCAAGCAATCAATTGATGGAATCTTCCCACAAAAGCATAAATACATTCAAGACTTTGTATGGAGGCTCAACCTCTATAAATCACAACTGCTTCATTTGTAATTTCAACCAAAGGAATCTACTTAACCTTCCCAAACTTATAGTTAGCTCTTAGAAAGCCATTTTCTAGTGGCATTGCCATTTTCATAGGTTTCATGTAGAAATATCAAAATTCTGGCATAGGTATGGATAAACAAAATTCAACATTATCAAGGAAGTAACGGAAGCTCTTATATTGCAGTAGGAAGTTGTTGTGCACAAGCTCTTTGGATGAAACAAATTTTAAAAGATTATGGTGTGGTATTTGATCACATTCCTATCAAATGTGATAATACAAGTGCCATTAACATTTCAAAAAATCCCATACAACACTCTAGGACTAAGCATATAGAGATTAGACATCATTTTATTAGAGATCATGTGCAAAAAGGTAATATTTCTTTAGAATTTGTTCCCACCGAAAAACAATTAGCTGATATATTTACTAAACCCCTTAGTCAAGATAGATTTTGCATAATTAGAAGAGAATTAGGCATGTTTGATATATCTTAATTTTTCTTTTATTTGATAATCTTTGAATGGTAACATATGTTAAGGGGGAGAATATATTTAGGGGGAGTAATTAATATGATTACATCTTTTTGATGATAACAAAAGGGGGAGAAATGGTTGGATTGCTTGTATTTATAACAATTGCTCTCTTTTTTGTTTATTCTTGATTTCATTTTCATTCTTGATTTTAGATATTATTTTAAAGCAATCAATGGTTTGTCATCATCAAAAAGGGGAGATTGTTAGCCTAAGGCTATATGATAATTTTGATGATAACAATACACATTGATTCATTGAGATTTACTAATATATTTATTTATGTGCAAGAATAAGATTATTGAAATAATTATAAAATCAAGAAGGGGTTTATTAAAATGAAGTGTTGAAGCTTAGGAGAAGACTACATGTTAAAGGCATCAAAGTTTAAGTACAAGGTTTGATTCAAGGAATGTGATATATGAGCAATGTTCTATCAATTGGTCATATATTTCTCTACAAATGTCCAAATAATGTGATTCTTAAGCCTTTGGAAAACTTACTCAATTTATAACATTTCATATGTTTTAAGAAATTCAAATTTTAAGTGCAAGATCGTCCAAATCATCATGCAAGTTGAAAGACAAATGGAAGCAGCTGACATGAGCACCGAATACTCTTTTGGACATATCTTGAGATAGAAAAATCAAAATGACTTGATTCTTGTGGCATTAGAAAGATGACTTAATGGGGCACATTTCATATGTTTTGAAGAAATTCAAATTTCAAATGAAAGACCGACATAATTGACATGCAATTCGGTGGACTGACACAGAGAAGAAAAATCAACTCACATGAGCACCGAATGGTGTTTTGGCCATATCTTAAGATAGAGATATCCAATTGCTTTGATTCTTAATGTTTTGGAAAGCTTATTCAAATATGAAGATCTTTTATGTTTTGAAGAAATTCAAATTTCAAATGGAAGGCTGACAGAATTATCATTCAAGTCAGTGGACTGACACATGGAAGAAAAATCAAGTCACATGAGCACCGAATGGTGTTTTGGCCATATCTTGAGCTACAGATATCCAAATGACTTGGTTCTTGATGCGTTGGAAAGCTTATTCAAAATGCAGATCTTTTATGTTTTATAGATTTTCAAATTTCAAACGGAACATTGACAAAAATGGCAGACAAGATTACGGTTTTTTATGGTGGGCAGAAAATTTGGAGATGGTGTCTTCACTTGATTAAGTTCATCTCATTTGCCTATAAAAGGAGCCATTCTCCCATGCATTCAACAAGTGCAAGAGAAGCATTTTATCAAGCAAAAAAGCCAAGAGAAATATCAAGATTATAGAGCTTTTATATTCTTTATCTACTCTTTGAAAAGAGTTGTACTTTTGTTGTAAAAACTTTTCTTTGTTCTTATATTGTGTGAGAGTGAGATCTTCTTGTAAAGGATAAAAGATATCCTAGAGAGAACTCTTTCTTTGGTGAGGTTGTTCATCAAGAAGAACTCTTGGTGTGGTGTTATCAAGAGTTGAAGGAAAAAAGTCTTGGTGAAGTTGTTCATCAAGCAAGTTGTAAAGTATTCTACAACTTAGTGGAAAGCCTAGCTTGTGGAGGAGCTAGGAGCCCGTGGACGTAGGCAAGGTTTGCCGAACCACGTAAATTGAGTTTGCACTCTCTCTATCCCTATACTCTTTACATTTACTTGCACTTGAGATTATTTATTATTGCTATTCTCTTGATTGCATCTTAGATAACTTCTATTTTCATCTTCTTCACTTCTATTCTCAAAAGAAAAAGTGAAATAATTTTTATCTTTCAAGAAAAGTTTTATAAATTCGTTTTGATAAATAAAACCCAATTCACCCCCCCTCTTGGGTTGTCATACCTGGGTCAACAATCATATGGATGTAGTCACGAAAGAAATGAGATCTCTTGAGCTCCGAATGATGTGCAGCCCAGCTCTTCATCCATAGGAAAGAAAAGTCCTGACAAGTAGGAAGTAGGGAAGGCAAGATGCACAATTTGTAGGCCCACATCTATTATAAATAAGACAAAGTCAAAAATAGAATTTATTCAAAACATGAAGATGTAAAAGAAGAAAATTACCTTAAACAAATAAGCGAAACTGGTAATCACTGTGATGCCTTGACGTGCATGATCTAAAGTAAAGTATAACCAGTCAAGAGTATCACAGCCCTAATAAAAGTCCTTACTTGATCGAGATCCTAGAGGGTAGGAAGCAGAGTTAAGAAGGTAGTGTTCAATGCATTGGCAAAAAGCGTCGAACAGAGTAGATACACGATGAAGCTACGTGCATACTAATCCACGTCAATTAGAGTCAAGTTCGATCTCCTCTTCCAATATTCATACAAGGCAGTGCACCGAATCGTGATGTTGTTTTTTATCTTTACATTGCACCCAAGAAGCTGGTGAACCAAATTTTGTTGATCCCTTGAATCTGCGTTACAAGCATCAATGGGTATAACCTCTCCACCACACGGAAGGCTGGTCAGAGCGGCAATGTAAAATGGCATGATAGTCATCTCACCAACTGAAAGATGGAAAGTTTAGGTCAAGTCTATCCACCTCTCACATAAAGTAGTTAGCACTCAATGACTAGTGTGCTGAGAAGCATATGGAAGACAAGTAATAAACTTATAGGAACCCATAATAGCGATCATATTACTAACAACATCATTCTCTGTCTCTAAGAACCAAATGCGGGCTCTAGAAAATGACCAACACATCTTATTCTTATAGAAGTCCTAAGGTAAGAAATTGAAGTCTTTGCATAAAGACATGCCTAGAAAATTCCTAGAAAATGGAATATTAAAGAAATGAAGAAGAATCCATACCTAGTTGATCATGTAGAAATCCACGTCATAGACAATGGGCACCTCTTGGTCTTTTGGAAGACCTCTCAATGTCGATCTCCAGATTGGATCTCTCTTATTCAAGTCAAGATGAACTGGAGAACCTACTAGTAGAAAGAGGAAGCCAAGTCAAATGCGTAGGAGTAAATCATAGGCAAATCAGATGAAGAAATGGCACGCGAATGAAGCGGAGGGAGGCGAAAAGTCCTTATATAGACCTTCCACCACTGGGTGACAGCTGAACCACTGGTCGGCTATCAGCTGACCACTAACCTACAGTTAAACCACCGACCGATAGTCCTTGAACAGTCGATCGATTGTCCCTTTAATGAGGGGTAAAAGAGTACAAGGCCAAATAAAAAGAAAGAAAAAAGAAAAGAAAGGAAAAAAAAGGAAAAGGACAAGAGAAAGAAAAGAAGAAGGAAAAAAAAAAGAGAGAAAGGGAAAAGAGAGAGAGAAAGAAGGAAAAGAAAGAAAGAAAAGAGGAGCAAAAGAAAAAGATGAGAGAAGAAAAATTTCGCATCGACCTTAAGATCGAAGGAATTCTCAAACATAACCGGTGACAAACACACAGTCATGGCAATAGTTTAGCAACCCACAAAGAAAGATGAGTAACATTGATCGATCGAATCTTTGGTAGGAATCACATGGAAGAATTCCTCTAGAGACTAGAAAGCAGCTTGTTGAAGAACACATCGCACAAGGTAAAAATTTGAATTGATTTAAAATCATCAGGAGATATTTGATATTTTGCAGGAATTTGCAAGGACGATTTGAAAAATCCCCTGCGAAGTTTCCTATGAATGCAAAATTTGAAGAGGTCAAGAACAAAGAATGCCAAAGCATAAAAAATAAAGAATTTTCCCCTGGTGGACTAGAAGAAATCAAGAACAAAATGAACAATACTCGGAAGAGGGGTATGAAACCCAATGAATGCAAAGTCTAAATAGATCAAATAAGAATGTAGAACGCCAAAGGCAGGAAGAATGAAAAGAATCTAAAGGTCGCGAAGCAGTACATGATAGACGTTTTCCCAATCGACATGCATTAGAAGAAACCATAAGAAGTAGGTGCACTTAAGAGTATTTTAAGCCTTTAGAACAGGCATAAGCCCTAATAAGAGGCACACTAAAAAGTGTTAAAAACCCTAAGATGTAAGTTGATTTAAAAGTGTCTTAAGCCCTTAGAATCGACACAAGCCCTAATAAAAGGCGCACTAAAGAGTGTTGAAAATCCTAAGAAGTAGGTGCACTTAAGAATGTCTTAAGCCCTTAAGATAGGTGCATTGAAGAGTGCTAAAAAACCCTAAGAGGTGCACTTAAGAGTGTTAGAAACCCTAGGAAGTAGGTGCACTGAAGAGTGTTTTATCTTAGCATTGTAGGGATGCACTTCATGCATTAGAAGGATGTATTTGTCTGCACTAGAAGGGTGCACATTGTGCATCATAGGGATGCACCTACCGATATTAGAAGAGTGAATTGCATACATTAGAAAGATGCATTTTGGCCCTTGAGTGGGCACATCAGCCCCTGAATGAGCACATCAGCTCGTAAGTGGCAACACTGGCCCTTGAGTAGGCACATCAGCCCTTGAATGGGCAAATTAACCTTAAGTGGGTCCACCTTTTTTACAAGAACTAAAGGAGGAAAGTAGAAGATGAGAAGTCTGATAAAATGTAGATGAAGGCGAGGCTGCCAAAATGAGAGGAGGCAAGATGAAGCAAGAGTACTTTGTCGATTTTTGTGTCTCACAAACTTCCCCAAAGTACGGGGCAAGCTATAGACATTAGATTTTTAAGGCTTGATGATAAAGTGAAGATGAATGTTGAGCAAAAGAAATGATTGAAATGCCTTTAGAAGCAAAAGGAAGAAAGGTGAGAAGAAACTGACCAAGAGTCTCAAAAATTGACACACAATTTCAAAAAATCACAGAAATTATTCCAAGAGGAATCTGATGATGGGTCATATACCATTGCGAAGCTATGGATGTCTAGTTTTATACAAAATTTTAGGAACTACAAATCAAAAATGGACTCAAAATGTTACATGTGATTGAATGGATGATAGTCAAAGGAGGACTGCATTGAAAAATACGAAACAATAGGGGTTCGGTAGCCCACAATCGGCCGGCGATCCACCCATAGCTTGCCGGCGATTCTCACACAGCTAGTCGACTGTTCTTCATGTATTCTTCGAAAATTTTGGTTAGATCCTTCCTTTTCTATTTTCTGCTTTCTTTTTCAACTTCAATCCTCAACTATATAAAACCCCCTCCTCCTCACTTTTCAACACACATAAAAATCCTCTCTTCTCCCTCTTCAAAACACACTTGAGAATTCAAGGAGTCTTTTCTAGTTTAAAGTTTTTAGACGTTTTATTGCTCTAAACCTAGAAATAGTACATCTTGAGAGTAGTTCTCTCTTCTCCCTCTTTATTTCTTTATTATTATTATTATTATTATTATTATTATTATTATTATTATTATTATTATTTTGCTTTAGAATAAGCATGTTTAGGTTTATTTATGCTTTAAATAAGCATTTTTAGGATTTTATGAATTGTTTAACCCCTTTCTTTATTTTGCAAGTTGGAAATGCTTGTTAAGGTAAGTCATTTGTCCCTTCTTTATTGGAAATATGTTTAGGAGTTTATTTTCTTTGCGAATACTTAGAATCATGCTTAGAAGCATATGTTTAGAATCATGCATAAGAGCACATGATTAGAATCATGCTAGGAAGACTTATGATTTTTTGAAGCATGCTAGGAAATAGAGTAGGATAGATTGGAATTACCATGTTTACCCTTGAATGCTTGAATTGGGCTAGAATAGCCATGTTTGATATTGATTGATTATGCTAGGCTAGAAATGCCATGTTTAGGCTAGAAATGTCATGATCCACTATGATTACTATGAATAGGCTAGAATTGTCATGCTTAGGTAGAATTACCATGATAAGAAATATCAAATCTAGGTAGAAGTGCCATGATTCTTAATTATGGCTTTGTGTTGAATTTTAATTTATTGATTTATTTTGGACAAATACCAAGTTTAGAAATATGATTAGAATGATGCCATGAAGTGATAGTGGACTCACATTGATGGTGAGGGGCCATTACTTACAATGATACTTAAGTGTATGTATGATTGAAGAGGCTTGATAAGCATTGAATAGACTCACATATGATGGTGAGAAATTCACTATTTATCGATTCTCAAATTGATTGATTTGATATACATGAATATGCTTTCTATTATTGAATGCTTTAATTGTATTAATGAATGAATGATATTTGAATTGTTTAGAAGTAAATTTACTTTATTGTTGAAGAGCAATGTAATCCTCCTCCCATTCCCTCATGTTTGCAAGGAATTATAACTTTATTCTCCTCCCTCTTTCTTTTTATGAATATACAACTACCATGATTGACAATCACCTTTTCTATTTAAAGAAGATAAAACTAAAGGATGGGGATTGGGCTTTTCCTGATGGTGGGCCGGTCCTTAGACGGGTTTGGGACTCTGTCAGCATCCGGCCTATGATGAGGACTCGTGACCATATTGTTTGGAAGGGCCACACTTCTGGTATTTTCTCCATTGACTCACCATGGGAATTATTACGGAGTAGACGATCGGTGAACTCCTTTCAGCATCTTCTTTGGTTCCCTGGCCATGCTCTAAGGCACTCCTTTATTCTTTGGCTTGCTTCATTGGGTCGTCGTCGTACTATGGATTGACTACGGCGTCATGGCATGTTATCTTCTTCAGGTTGTGTTCTTTGTGCTTCAACAAATGAGACTCACGAGCATCTTTTCTTTAACTGTCCTTTCATGTCTTCTGTATGGGGGGAGATTTCAGCTAAGACACTCATTGTTTGGCCATCTTTTGGTCGGCTCTCTCTACTTCATTGGGCTTCTCTTCATCTTCAGGGGATGAAGAATTTTTGACATATCCTTGCACGTTTGGTGTTTTCTGCTACAGTTTATTTTCTATGGTATGAGAGAAATGATCGTGTGTATCAACAGTGTCATCGGACTTGTCGTCAGGTGATTGATGAGATTTTTGCTTTGGTTCGCTCTCAGCTTCTAACATTGGAGGCCAAGTATATGATCACTCCTCAGCTTCGTGCCATATGGGGCCTACATCGTTAGTTTTGTTTCTTGGACTTTGTTTTTTTTTTTTTGTTGCTTGGGCCAATGCGCCCTTTTGTTTTGTTGTTTTGGTGATGATAGTTTTATTGTGGTTGCTTTTGGGCCAATGTGCCATCTTCTGTTTGTTTGGGGCCTTTGGCTCTATGTTTCGTTTGTTTTGTTTAGGGCTTTTGGGCATTGTTTTTTCCTTTTGGACTTGTGAGTACTAGGTACTCTTCTTGGGGTATGCCCCTCGTATCTTGTACTTTTGTTTTTCTTTTTATGTAAATAGTAATTTTTCCAAAAAAAAAAGATAAAATTGAAAATGTGTGCATACAATGAACCACTTAAACGGACTATATAAAAATGTAAGCTATTTTTATTGGGTATACCCTAATGGCGGCCGGATTTTGATTTGGGTGAGGCGAATGGCTGGTACCTAACTTCCCAAACCCATCTCTGAAGGGATGAGGGTAGTTTAGATCTTAAAGCGAGGGATCGAATTGCCCCTATTCACTCTCAATTGAATAATTATATGGCGACTCTTTTTCTTCAAACGTGCCCATGGCTCGTTTGTGTTCTCTTAAGCCTCAAAAGAGGCTTTGACACAGTGTTGTGATCACAAATGCTTTGACATGATGAAAGCCTAGTTCACACAAAGGGCTAGAGAAAAAATGCTTCAATTCATTGTTTTGGCATAGGCAAGCAATCAGCGACTAGGTATAGCTCTCTTATTTTTTGCAATTTCTTAGTGGGTGGAAAGTAATAATGATATGGATGTTGCTACGAATGTTGATTTGATGTGTATTTTTAAGTTTTGTAGGAGAAACGATTCTTGATTTTGGGTGTTTGTGATTTTAGGGTTTTTTTTTAATTGTTGGATTTTAGAAATTGTTATTTTGGTGCATGGAATGATTATATTTTGAGATTAGGTATTGGAAAATTGAATTTTGGATTGGATGGTTTTTGAAATGCATGTGGACTGAGGTTAAAGACGACGATAGTTCGACAGTGGGCTATAACATGTCCTTGCATTCAAGTCAAACAATGTCAACTCGGCTACTGGAATACACCTGAAACAAATGCCTACTAATTGGTGTGACCTGGAGTGTGTCTGAAATGGATTATTCATTTCTTTCTTACCTTATTGGTTTCTTTTTTTTAGTAAGATAATACACTATAATCTTACAAATAACAAAAGTTCCCTGTAAAGCACCTTAAACTTAGTCAAATTCATTAATACGAAATGTAAGTTTGAAGAAACATTAAGGTAAGACATCGCTCTCTCTCTCTCTCCCTCTCTCTCCTCTTAAAAAGTTTCATGAAATTGAAAGTAATTTAGGTTTTTACCAATTATTTTTAACATCTTTTAGGTTAAAAAACATGTAATTAGCATAAGGATGGTTGTTAAGGTATATATCTTGCATTTGGTGGGTAAAATAGTGAAAAAAGTTGAGTTTCAATGATGGCAAACGCATGCTTGTTAGTGCTGAACAGGCATTGTCGAGTTATCGAGTACAGTCTGACAAGATGCCAGGCATTATCGAACAATTTAGCAGAATATAATTTTTGTTCATTTTGAAATGGGTTTTCTTATTTTGCTTGATTCAAGGAGAAATGTTGACTTGTTTTCTAACAATAGCAATAGAATTGGTTTCTATATTAGTGTATTATAATGGTTCTTGGAAGATGTAATCTAGATATTGCTACCTCTTGTAGATATAGATTGTGAATGAGCCATCAAGAAATGTCAAATCATGTATATCCAAAAAAAAATTGTACTCCTAAGTAACTATATCCACATTAGACTAAATTTGACAAGAATCCACTTAATACACTTAATATTAGTAAGATTGTTGACAGTGTCATGTATAATGCTCTATTAGTAATGCCTTCAACTCATCAATTACTCTAGCTCTCAAATGTCCATTGTTGAAGATTCAATTTGTAATACCCATGGAACTTTAGCCTAGCACTGGTCCTCACAGCTTTGTCCAAAACCCTTCGGGTCACAGGCATGTCCCTTATGGCTCAAACTCGAGACATAACCCTTGTCCTTACAACATGAGTACCATTTAGCTAGACCAGCCAAATGGTACTCATATTAAACTACTTAAGGATTTACCCTTGAGACCCAAGTTTGATCTATAGAGGACGCACTTGTGACTAGACCTAAGTGTCACATAACAAGCCCAGGCCCTTACAGGTCCAATTTGAGTCTGGTATGTTGGGAAAGGGGTGTCACATAAAAACATAGCATTGGTCCTCCTAGCTTTGTCCAAGACCATTCGGGGCCAAATGGTATTCATGTTGCAAGGACAAAGGTTATGTTCTAAGTTTAAGATGTGAGGGATGCACTTGTACCCGAAAGGTTTATGGTAACATGTCAGGTGCAGCTAGTCCAGTGGGGACAGTGGACCTTAAGTGTCGCATAACATGCTCAAGTCCCTGTAGGTCCGGTTTGAGTCTAGTACGTTAGGGAACAGGTGTTATATAATTTTTTTTATTATACAGTCAAGATCCAAAAAAAAAATTGAAACCATGAAAAAGATGAATGTTTATTCAGTCGATGAGCATCTCTAACAAATAACTTGAAAAGATGAGAGATTGGAAGTTCGTCAGCTTATGACGCTCACCGGCTCAACAACCTTTCAAATTTTGTATCATTTTGGCAAGCATTATCATCTTCAACTTCTTGTAGGATCATTTAAAGTCAAAAAAATACCAATACCACGTGTTCTTCAACTTTAACCATAACAATATACCCAAATAAAACTAAATAACACATTTGAGGAACAAAAATACTCACATACATTTCAAAATCATAGCCCATATCTAAGCAAACCCAAATCACATGTTCCATGTTTATCATTCAATATTGAACTTTCATCATGAATCATAACTCCCAAGCATTTTTTCGATAAGTGATTACAAGATTGTTGAAGAAACTCATTTTGCTTTGCTGTGCTTTTGATTATGAGAGGGAAATCTGATTGAATGGCATCTTGGACTAATAGAATATTATTGATGATAAGGGTGAATTTTTGACATGATAGACAATACAACATGGAATTAGCGGGTTATTGTTCACACAATTATTAACTGGGCTGTGCTAGCATTAGGATACTTGACATGATTATAAGTGTCAAAGATGCTCAACATGCCAACTAATTTAATAACATGAATAGTTAAGCATGTCATGTAAATCTTAAACTGCAAACCCAATTAACGACATGAATTTTGTCTACTCGCAACACAAATATTATAAATATAACATTTTTGTATTAAGAAGCAAATTGACTTATATAATAGTAAATTCAAATGATAATTATTTTCTTCTATAGTGATAATTATTCATTTTAGTAGGATAATTTTAATTGATACAACTACATAGAATATGACTAGTTATGAATATTTGAGCTAATATTACGTAGTTACAAGAACTTTATTAAACATGTTGTATTCATGTTTCAAGTCTTGACATGAATAATTAAATAAATGATATCCATGTTGGTCTAAATTTCATTAATTTTTATTCTAACACAACACAATAATACGGATTATTACCCCTAGTTGAGGGTTTATGAATAATATCATAGACTAGAAGATCATAACCTAAAAATTTTGGGGTAGTGTGTTATGTAACAAAGACATCTCTAAATTTGAGTTATAAATGGAATCTTCCCTATTCATTTCAAGGATGGGTTCTGAATGGCCACTCTCAATTATTAAATGGGTGGGGTTATTTGCTCCAGAAAAATGCTCTGAACCCCAAAAATCTTGATTTATTTATAAATAAATTTAAAAAAATAAATGATAATTCTGTACACCCTTCTTAATACCAAAAATATCCTTCCTAAGCTATTTCACACCCAAGCATTTGGATTTAATTGTTTATTAAAACAACATTGTGCAGATTTATTCATTGAGATAATAACCTCCTTTTATTAATAATTTCTTATCAATTGTTTCACCGGTAAAAGATATATATATATATATATATATATAAAATAAAATAAAGTAATGACTAGTTTCCAGAGAGATAGGTTTAATGCTCATTTTAATGCTCATTTGATATACAGCTGCAGTTTCGTTGTTGTTGCTTCGTTGCGGGCTGTTACTTGTGCTTCTCCGACTCCAACACTTCTTTGCCCAAACTTTGTTTGCTCATATGTATACCTGTTTTTGTAAATGTGGGGTCATGAGAAGTTTTGAGTATTCTTAAAATTTCATTTGAAATTTCATTAGTATTTTAAGCATACATTAAAAAAAATCATGTTAGATAAAATTGATAAAAGAAAATTATGAAACCCTTGTGGGATTTTTCATTTAGTTTCATCGATAATTACTTTATTTTTTGTTTAATTTTGATTAAAAAGATTTGAAAAAAATTAGGTTCATATTAAGGGAGGAAGGTTGAAGATGATGATTGCGTCCTTAATATTAAATTACTAAACAAGTAATTTAAGGATAAAATTTATCTTTAGGATAGGGGTGCTCAGAGCACTTTTCTGTATGCAAATAGCCCCACCCTTATTAAATAATAATTGTGTGATTTGATTAAAATTTATGAATTATACATAATAATTAATTAATATAAAAGTTTATATTAGTGTTTCATATCTCAGAAAAATGATTCATTATTATTGATTGACTCTTACATTCTCCATTTTAATTAAAAGAGAGAGAAAGAGAATCAACATAATAATAGCCTTATTAAGTAGTCAATAAAATACTCTAACTTCAAAAAAATCTAGGTATACAAATGAGCGAAATTAAGTATTTATTTTAAAATTAAATCCAATATTAAAAGGACTTCAGAGACAGTAAGAACATCATTTTTATGGTGGACTTTATCTTGGAGCTTCTCCAAATAAAATGTGTTGGGATTTATATCACATCAATTATGATTTCCTTCTCACTCTTCTTCACATAAGATATATGTTAAAAAAAGTTAAGTATTTTACCTTTAATCATGTTTAGGTTGCTATGTTCAATATTGAATTTTTTTATTTTAAATTTCACTGCTTAACCTTTGCTCTTGATTTTCTTCTAGAATGTGTCAACACAAACCTCACAGCAACATTTCATCATCAAAACCTCACACTACAACAATTAGTAACAGAAAAGGTCATGAGTATAAAAGTAAACTTAAAATTACTCTTTAACATTCACTACTAAAATGATTTTTATGATCAAATTAAAATACCTATATAATAAATTATTTTCTAAATAAAAATAGTTACAATCAAAAGAAAGAAACTCTGTCCTACTCCTACACGTATTCCATTATGAACTTTAATTTGGCATAAGAAAAGCAAGTCCAATCCTTTGCTTTTTGAGCACATATGCAGAGAAAGATCCAAGAAATTTGTCAGATGGGCAAGATTGAATTGAGCCATGACAAGAGGAGATAACTTAACAAAAATAAGGCAAAAAGACAATTTGGGATTTTTATCGCCATAAAACTTATTTCTACAGCAACAACTTTGGCGTTTGATATAGGAAATGTCTAAGATACTTTAATCAGAAAAATAAGAATAAAAAAGCTATACTTGTTTATTAATTTTAAAAAAAATTATATTTAATTAATAAAAAAATAATTATAAACAATTCTTTATTATGTTGATTAATAAATATTTTAAGAAAAAAAAAGTTGAACTATCGAGAGACACCAAAGGGATCGGCTTCGATCTGCTGCCAAAGACAATAGTCCAAATGCATCTAGTGACACCATTGACACTAGAATGATCGGCACCATGATTCATGCAATGGTATAAAATTTATGGCGTCTAAAATGGCATTTGGCGGTAGAAAATAGTGAAACATCTGGCAAACATGTCACCGTCATCTGCTACCAAAATGTTGAAAATTTTTACACCACTGCATAGATCGAGTAATGCCGATCATTTTAGTACTGTCACCGAAAATGTTTCGACAATAGTCGTTGACGGTTGTGTCGGTCAAGGTTTTTTTAAATTTTAATTATAATTAAATACTTATTTCTAAAATATAGTAATATTTCTAATTATTAAATATATATTATTTTAATATATTTCAATAAAATTTATTTTATATTATAAAAGTATATATTTTTTATTTAAATTAAAAACAAATTAAAGAACTATAAATATTATAGATATAAAATTAAGTATGAATAATTTATATAGGAATTGTAAATAATTAAGAAAAAAATTATATAAATATTAATAATTAAATATTACAAAGGAATTAAATTACTTAAATATTTTGGTCATTTGAATATAATAAAAGCAACACCAACAACAACCCTAAACACTTCATCTTGCTTTTAAAAAGTACAATATTTTTTAACAGTTGTTTTACCAAATATCTTCTAAATTATTTTATAAGCTGACTATTTATTTAGTAAGGTAAAAGCTACTTATTTCTACAACAATCCCAAACTAGCCTATTGTCATAAAACTTAAAAGAAAACTAAATTAACCTTATAGAAATGATAGATATAGCTAGTTGAACAATTAAGGATTTATGTATGATAGAAAAAAAAAATTAAAGAAGGATGATGAAGAGAAAGTACTATACAAAATTTTGCTTAAAAAATTAAAAAAAGACTAAAGAAAGAGTATAGAGATATATATAATTGCGTATTTATATCTAACTAAAAACACTTCAGGCTTTAGTTAATGGGATCATGAAAGTCTAATAAATACACTAAAGCAATGCTACAAACTCTCAAAACAAATTTAGCATTTAAATAAGACTAATATTTAAAGGAAACAAATAAATATTAATCTAAGAAAGTAGTATGAACTTACGTGAAATTGAAATCAAACTCAAAAGTTTATTACAATAGAGAGAGCACTCAAATTTATGATTACAATATTTCAAAAGGATGCCCTAGACTGAACATCCGTTCAGCTTCAATACAAGATCAAGTGAAAGAGAACAGTAAAAGTTTGTAGAAGAGGAACAATACTAAATAGTAAATGAATAATAAAAAGTGATAATAATTAATCCATCTTTTTACATGATATGAGAGTCTTATATTCCTAATTCCTATTCTTTTCCTTAGGACAAAATAGCTTTCAGCGCATGGGTAAGATTCTTAAAGAGGAATATTTCCCTAAAAGTCATTTGGATCTTGTGCCAAATTACTACCAATAGTGTCAAAAGATCTAGTGTTTGAAGCTTGATCTTCAAACTCATTGAAAGAAGCATTAATCTTGCATTTTATTTCGGATTTGGAAGATTTTTGCATTCGGTGAGGAGTTGAGATATCTCTGCATCAATATCTATCTTATCTTCTTTTTTTTTTTTTTTTTATTAGCAAAAGTTTGACTAGCTTGAAAGCTAGACCATATTTGTCATTGTTGCACTTTGGCCACCATTGGAGGGAAGGATTTGTTCTCAAAAAAGGAAGCTTGATATTATCATGCATCTTGATGATCCCAATTCTAATTATTGGAAAGAAAATTCGTTGATGGAACACCTAAGTTAGTGGCAAAAAGGCTAAACATAAAGTTTCCAGAGAAACATAAAAGAAAATTCCCCTACTCATTCTATACTTAAGGGGAATTAGCCTCTGAGATTGTGAAAGTAGGCCTAGAAATATATAACTGGGCAAAATTCCAAAAACAATTACAATGGGAATTGACACGATCAACCCCTAATTATGCCTAAAACTCTGGGCTTAAAAGTATTACTTAACTCTTGTCATTCTCTTGAAATAAACTTGAATGTAATTCAATAAATATATAATAAAATTCCAATCACAATAGCTAATAAAAAATTTCTAACATATCGATCACAACCTTAATGAAAATAAATACATCTTGATCTTGAGACTTACAAATTAGATGACAACTTGCTTTCACCTGGGGGTGGCGGTGAAAGTTTTAAAAGAAATGGGTGAGTGTAAAACTTAATGAACGAGGATAAGGATATATTAGTAAATCAATTTTTTTCAAAAAATTATATTATATTATTATAAAATAAAAATTTACTCTATTGAAAATCTTTATAAAAACTTCTAGTAGTTGGGACATAATAGATAACATATTATTAAATCTTTTATAAAACTTTAGAATAAATAAGCTATTATATAATTATGTTCTTCAAATACTTCTGTTTGTTTATATACTTTAAAAAACAATAAAAAGAATACATTCCTCAATAACATAAAACAATGCTCATAATAATTATGCTAAAACATTTGTTCCAATTCTTTTTGAAACATAACTCATGATTTTCATTAAAAATCCTTATTTAAGTAACATCTATAAAAATACTTACTCAGGAGAAGAAATAAACTTCACCTTTCCTAGGACTACAAAATAATGAGGCTGTTAAGTATCCATGAACTATATCATAATATTGTTTTCTACAAATTTGTGAAAATTTATTCAAATTTGCTAAAAATGCTTCTTTTCTTAAGCTAACTCATATACACATATTTAAAACACATTTTATACACTAAACAATTATCCCAGAAGCTAGCTAGTCAAACCTCGCGAGATCTAACATCACACAGACAGACCAAATTTGAAGCTAGTCTTATCTAGCGAGATCTAGCACTGCGTAAGTAGAGAAAATCCGGTATGCTAGTCAACCAAGCAAGGCTAAGATCGCACAAGTAGAGCAATATCTAAAGCTAGTCATATACATATGTAGAGCTGCCTCAAAGTGCTAAGCGCCCAAATCACATGGCCCAAAGCCTCTATATGTGTCTGAACGAATCCTAAAAACCTTTATCTATATAACTATCTGAGTGAACTCGGTACTAGTTTAATATAACACAACTAAATTTTTCTTATCTTTACTAAAACTGATTTTTAAAAATACCACGGAAGCTAAAGTTTACTTTTCATGCAACTTTATCAAACACTGAAAATTTTATAAAATCTAAAGTTGAAATATATGATTCAATGTGATCAATGATAAACATTATAAAAAGCAATTTCAGATACTTTAAGAAACCTTAAAACAAGATGCAAGAATAATTTTCAATAACATGATTAACATTAGTTTTCCATGGTTGTCAAAATATAACTCTTGGATAAACTAGAGAGCGTTTAAACATAGATTTATTTTCAAAAAGACTACAACAAGCTAATTTTGAATACTTCTAAGGTTACTCTGATACCTAACTGACATGATCCACCCCTACCTACATGGGCATATTGTGCCTAAAACTTTTGAGTAGAAACTATTACTTAACTCTTGTCGTTCTCATGAAATAAACTTCAATTATTTGAGGCACCTAATGAATTTGGAATGCTATGAAATAATTTGCTAAATAAATTTGTCGAGAAGGACTATGCAAAATCTTAGATCATTTGGATGGGTGGGTTATTTATTAAAAATTTGAGAAATGACATTGCTCTGTATAGGAAGTTTGAAAGTGAAGTTAATTAGCATATATTTGACTAAGATATGAAGCCAGTTATCAGGAATCTTAAGCATTCAAGTTAATTATAAATTGAATATGATATGATAAATTCTTTTGTTATGTTAGGACAAAGAAGAATTCAGTTTATTGTTGAATGAGATGGCATGCTACAGGGAACGTTGACCTTTGATTGGCTTCAAGATAGTCAAGTTGTGCAACCAGATTTGTGAGTTACAAAAATAATTTTTTCTCTCATATATTATAAATAAGTTTAAATACTATTTTTATAAGCATGTTAGAAAGCAGGGGCGGATGAATTCAATGGGCTAGATCCCAGCTGAGATTTTTAAAATAAAAAATTTGGTAGCATGGGTTCAATTTTGGAAACAAAGTATTGCATCTCCTAAAAAACTTTCCTATTATAAATAATAAATTTTGTTTGGACTTTGCAAGGCTTCTCAATTGACTACTAGGAGTCTAGGATGTGAGCCCACAGGTTGCACATTAAATATTCATAATAATTTTAACTCAAATAATTTTAAATTAATTTTCATATATAATTGTTTCCGATTTTATATTCTCTCTCATGAACTGTAATCTTCTCATAAAAGTTACATAAAAATAATTTTGTTTTCTCTTTTACTTACTTTTATTAAAATAATAATTTTCTACTTTCGTTCAATTCCAAATATAAAACAATTATTATATAAAAGTATTCCTCTTATCATCCAATCCAAATTAAAAAAGATTTCTCCGCAAGACAACTCATCCTGTATGAGAGAAAGACTTGGATGCATCCGCTGCATTGCAGCGGATGCAACCAAAGAGCGCCACATAGGCACCACGTAAGGATGATGTGCCTATATGGCGCATGCTGGGCCGTCCGCTGCAGTGCAGCGGATGTACCCAAGCTCTTCTCCCTATATGAACCCACACTTTACACACATTCCAAAACTTCTCCTGCTCACATCTCTTTACAACCACTTTTTTTTCTCTCTCTTCTTTCAATTAATTTTTATCCTTTATTTTATATTTTATTTTTGTACTAATAGTTCTCTAAATTTTATGTAATTACTTTTCAATAGATCAATTTTACTCTTTGGAACATCGTAAAGCACAACTTTGATAATATTCTATCCCATCTTTATATTTCTTTTGTCTTTTTCGTTAATTTTTAATATAGAATTTATATTTTAAAGCACAAGGTTTAGTATATCACCTCAATTAAGTGTTCTTTTTTTAAATTAATAAAAAAAAGTCTTACCATTGAGGTTTACTAAATAATTCTAAAAAAATTTTCAACCCACCCGAAAAAAAAAAATTCAGGTTACACCACTATTAGAAAGTTTTAAACCGACAAGCAAATTCTATTTGTAGTTGAATCAAGAAACATGTTTAGTGGATTACCAAATTAGTTTATCTAGTATTTCTTAGCAATATTTGTTGTTATATTAGAGCAAGCTTATTCAAGATGCCGGATTATATGGCATTTTTCCGATTGGTCTATACCTTTGTGATTAATGGAATTATCGATAACTATCGCTACAAGAAAATAGGGGTGTAACTAATTTTATTTTAGTTCTTAGGAAAATGAGAGGTATAGAGATCCCATATAGAGTCAACTCCATAGGTGTCACTTTTTTTAAAAGACGCATTAAATTGAGTTGAACTACAATCCATACAGCAGCCGAACTGTAGCTTTTCCCTAAATTTTTGTGACATAATTTTTTAAGTGTGACATGCATAAGTTACTATAAAAGGAAATAGATAGGAAACCCTATAAACACATCTCTCTTATTGCCTCTTGTCACTCTTATCTCTCTTCATGGTCTCTCTAACTTTTATCTCTGAAAACCTATTGCCTTCATCGTCTCTCACCGCCATCATCTTCATGATTCATCACCATCTTCATTGTCGTTGTCGTCTTTTCACATTCAAATTCTAATCTTCAGATTAATCATCATCTTCATTCCTAAAAACCCAACCACCGTCTTTAGATTATTAATCTCTCTTAGCCTCTTTAATTTTTCTAAATCTATTGTTTAATCTTCGAACACATGGTAGTATTGGGTATTTGGATGCATATTTCATGTTTTTGAGTTAGGATTTTTTTCCCAAAAAATGGAGGGTTAGGGTTTAAGTGGCCTTTGATTTAGGAGTTTTCCCTTTTTGATTTGGAGTCTTAACAATTTTTTTTCATTTAATAATTTTTGGAAATTAGATTTTGCTTTAGAATTTTATTTAGTAATCAAACACCGTGCATTTGGATTTGAATTTTTATTTAATATGTTAAGTAAGGTAGTTGATTTGCAATTTTTAGATCTAAAAGTCGTAATTCAAGGCACCGTGAAGTATTTGATTTGATTGACTCACTGAGTTAATTGCTTTTTTTTTTTCTGGTAGGTAACATGCTTTGCTAGTAAGCCTACTCTAACTATTTCCTCTAAAATCTTTGGCTATTTAATGATTTTATTGTTGAATGAAATATTCTTCAATTTCTTTTTCGTGGCTAAATGTTGATTGATAGGGAAGATTATTTAAGTTCTTGAATTTTTTTTCCATATTTCTATAATACTCTACTTGAAGGGGCAAAGGGCTTTTATTGTTTTTTTGGTGAAAAGCATTGTTTTACTTTTTTGCATGAAGGTCCTTTTGCTAGATTTCTAATGTTCAGTGCAATTGTTGATTGCTTTTCTTGTAGTCTCAAGCTAGATAATACACACACACACACATATATATAGAGAGAGAGATAGAGAGATCAAGAGATCAAAGTCATTAAAGAAGTCGAAGAGAAAGGCTAGAGCAGAGAGGTTAATGATACTTTAAATTTCACATTGTTATATGGCTATGACAGGTTAAATGTGTACAAACTTTATTAGTTTTATGTTTTTTGCTATGCACCTTATTTTTCTATAATGCTGGAGTTAGTGTTTTGATGTTATCTTACATGGAGGTGCCTAAATGGAAGTTAAATTGTAGGTTTGCAAACAGTTTTAGAAAGACCATGTAACACTTTCATTATAGGCCTACCATTGTTTATGTCACTAGATTGCTTATATGAATTTATAAATGCATGTCATCAGACTTCAATTTGGTACTTGTTTTGCTTTTAATATATTAATTGTATATTGCAACATTTTGATTCCTTTGCATGTAAATAATGACAACTTTTTGTTTTTATATAGTTATGCTTAGTGAATCATCTTTTCAGCAAAGTTTTATTTATCTAGAATTAGAGGCAGCCATGCAAGAGAAAAGGACAAGAGGTTGGTCACCAAGTGTTTGTTATAATGTCTGATGGAGTTTTTTTTTTTTAATTTGTTTTTTTCCCTCTGTTTTATATACAGCAAAACCAGTAACCTTGTGAACTTTTTTTTTTTTGAATATTACTTTAGTTATAATCTCTTTAATATGTAAGTACATACTATGACCTAGGTGTTATTAGGATAATGATGACCACATACATATTTTATTCTTGGATTTTGATATGTGTAGTTGTCCTTCTAGTATAACAAATTAAAAACTTAAAAATGAAGTTTATATAATGCTTTACTTTTTTATTGCATGCTTTGGTATTGACATTTGGTTATGAAAGTTTTTATGAAATCTTATTAATTATCAATTAATTGTCATTCGTTACCACTTTTCTCATAGCCACTGAAACTTTTTATATTTACGTATAATCTTGCTTGATATGAGCCTTTAAATTGTCTAATATATATTATGAAGTTTGTTCTCTCAATTGTCACTTCATAAAAATTATAACAATATTATATATATTTGTACATGCTTGTATTCGTATAATTTAATTTAAGTTTCAGGAATTAATTTATTTGTTAATTGATTTGATTGTAGAGGAGATAGCAAAGTTGTTTCCAAACTTGTTTAGACAGCCATCAGCGAGATTGGCAAAAGGTCATCTATTAATTTAGTTAATATTGATTAATTGCCTCTATCTCTCTTATGCTTTTATTATTATTATTATTTTCTTTTACTTTGTATGTTTAATAAGCTTAGTTGTCATTTTAATGCCTTTTTTATTTACTTCATTTTTATATTGAAAGTGCTATATTGAATTCGAAATTGTACTTGGCATCTGGTATTGGCTTCTTCACAGCCATTCAAGCTGTTGCCTGTGCTCTCTATCCTTGAGGTAATGTAATCACTATCTTTTCAATTGTGAAGAAAATCTTTTTATGGGTTATTTGTCTTTTGCATGATTTATGGATGGCCTACTACACATGAGTTATGTTGTCGTGTTGCTTTTCAGTTATAACTTTTTTTGTCCCTTGATTGTCTAGGATTATGTTGTGTTTTACTTGGTTTTGTGTTTATGCACTTAAGGTGTTTGATGAAATGAAAATGAAAAAATAGAGCTTCGAGTATTAGGTTTCAATTCATTATATCCATGTTATCTTCACCTTTTTCAATTTATGACTAATTATAATTATTTGGAATAGGAGCTGTTTATTGCCCTCGGAGTTATCTTGCTTCTTGCAGCTATTTATTTTTAGCTCATCCTCCCAATTTTAGATTTTATTGATTGATTTAAAGCTATGGTTGGACTAGACTCTAGAGTTCAATTATTACTTTTAATGTGAGAAGACATTTTTTCTACTCTGTTTTTTTTTTTTTTTTTTAAACTTTGCACTGACTTAGTACTATAATTTGTTTCAATTGAGAAGACATTTTTTCTCTTTAGGTTTTCATTTATTCTCTCTTTCTTTTTAAATATATTTTTAATGTTGTCTTAGCAACAAGAGGATGAGGAAATGCTGGTGCTACACTCAGATTTGACTGAAGATAACCAGCCAATGGAAGCTATTGTATAACTTCTCAAATGCATAGAAGTTAAACTACTATAGAAGACCTATCTTAACTTCTCAAGTCTTAGAGCTGTGCATAGACCCACAAGTTAAATGTGCATTCTTATAAGTTGACTTTGCTTTCCCACTTGGCAACTGGGAACAATACAATTTTAGTTTGTAACATCTTTAAAAAAAATGGATAAAGTGGGATTAAATTTATTTTATAAAATAGTTAGCTTACAATTAGGAATAGAAATAATGCTAAATGCAACCCATCGTATCTTTGAACACGTTTAACTTATAATATTTTTAAATCAAATGTTACCCCTCATTTTAATTAATTGATATAAAAGTATATTACATTAATATATAGCTCTTTGTTAGCAAATTCATATTTCTACAACACCAAACCCAACCAACCCCATTGTGACACCACCGCCGCTCCCCCCGCCCCCCACCACAACAAAACACACATACATATATATTTCTTACACTGCAAGGTTAGCTTTACACTATATGTAAACATAATGTGGAAGAAAAGCTAAACATTTTTTTCGTTTGCTTCCCATGCCTACCTTTTATAGATTTACTTATGTTTGTTATTTTTATAGTTTATCAATCTTAAGTTTTGCTTGTTAGATTTTTTTGCTATCATTCTTAGATTGAGTCTTGAATTTTGTTATTTGGTATTTTGCGCAGGTAAACAAGGTATAGAATGCTGAAAAAGGATTGAATCCCTCAAGGTCTAAAGATATAAAATATATGTTGACTAACACTTTGTTACAATTATTAGTTACCTTTTTGTTTATTTGTTTATGTTTTACCATCTTGCCATATTTCTAGTTAAGATATAGAATGCACTACAAACAAATATGATAGCAATTGATCTTTTATAGAAAATTTGGTACTAGAAATAAGTTTGATATAATTACAAATATAGGTGTTTGACTGCTTTTGTCTCATGGATTTGCTTTATTGTTAAGTGATCTATGTTTTGTATAATTGTTGTCTATTTGTTGTGCTTAAGGATATGGTGTTCGTGTGATTACATGCATAATATATATAAAAAGAAAAATTTCCAAAATTAATAAAATATATACTATTTGTCTGTTCTTTCGTTTGAAAGAATCGACTAGTAGTATTTTTTTTAACAAAGCTTTAATTATGTGTCGGTCAAAAATTGACATTGCACACTGCAAGTGATGTCGGCTCCTAGACGACACGTATCAGTAAAAAACCAACACGTAAGACCAAAATATTATCCAAAAACATGTTACTTTATTGATTGACAAGAAGGTTCATGTCGGTTTGACCAAACGACATGCAATGGCATACATGTTAGGTCATTTTATGTTGTGCAAAAAACGACATGTATTGTCATACGTGTCATTTATTGGCCGACACGTAAGGCCTTTTTTCTTGCAGTGAATTTTTATTTCATTTACTGTAAAATTTAGAAGACATTTAATTGGTGGTTGGATTACTCACACATAAATAACTTTCCTTATTGAACAGGGATTCTTCAAGATCTTTCCTTATTGTAATTATCCTGTAAATACTGCAAATATAGGAACGTTAAATCACATTAGGATATTGAGTAAATAAACAAAATATAAATCCATTCCTAAAGTGAGATAAAAATCAATACTTTCCTAATGTAAATCCAAATCATGGAAATAATATGTACTTAAGTTATAATAATTGAATCAATTCCAAACAGGAAAGTAAAATAAAATATTATAAGATTTGTTTTCTCTCAAAATGGCAACACATCAATGCCACATAGATTGACTATGACACATTATAGTCCACGTGACATTATCCTAACAATCTCCCCTTTTAGCATTTTGTAAGCAAAACATAAAATAACATAACCTGGATAAAATTAGTTAGCAATAACATGACCATAACAGGGAAACAAATCAAAATTGCATTAAAGTAGTTATTATCCTGCAAAAGAAGTTTGATGAGTTAGTTTTATCAAGTTCATATAGACCAAGCCAAAACAAGTAATCAACTAAATTCAAAACATCAAAATAAAACAGATAGTAACTTCTCTCCTTGAGTTTAGTATTTCCCTTAAGTATGTTTTGCTCCCCTTCAACACAAAACGTCAAAATGTAAAAGTTTATCAACATATCAGCAAAACCAAAAATTTCAACCAATAGATAGCAAACTGCAAACTACTTCCAAATTTTGCCTACTCCCCTAAAATCTCTACTCCCTTTTTTTCTTCACAAAGTGCCAAAGAGCACTATTTTTTATGTCGGCTAGACCTTGTGGATAAGAACTCTTTCTTGAGAAAGCCACCCCTAGTCCTTGGCCTCTGTCTTGTTGAAGGTGCTGTTGGAGAAGGGACTATAGAAGATTGCTTAGATGAAGTGGTTGTTACTGTAGTAAGAGTCTCAGTTAGCTCCTTAGCTTGTTGAGCTATAGTGGCTATTACTGTAGCAAGAGTCTCAACTACCTCCTTAGATTGTTAAGCTACAGTGGCTTTACTGTAGTAAGAATCTCAACTACCTTCTTAGCTTGTTGAGCTGCAAATTTTGGTGAAAGGAAAGACATTTGCAGAAGGGAAGCAGCTGTAGTAGTTGGTGGAAAAGTATCTTTTTTAGTAAAATTTGGAGATGAATGATGAGAGGTTATGGTTCATTGAATTGGAGATGGAGTATGTTTAGCTGCAAGTTGAGAGATTAGAGTAATGACATCAGCTGCAGGAGGTTCAGTTTGAACAATGAGAGGTCTAATGTCAGCTGGAATGGTTGTGGTAATTTCTACAGAAGTAAAAGGAACTGAAATAGATGTGATTCAACTTGTTCAAGAGCTATGATTGTGACAATTGCAGTTGTAAAAAACTTGAACCGAAGATTCAAAAACTCGAATTTCAATAGCAATAACAAGAATGACTGGTGATTCTTGTTGTGTGGATAAAGGAATAGAAATGACTAGAGGTTCTTGTTATGTAGATGCAACAGGTGAATGGCTTGTATGAACTTAAGAGGTGGAAGGACCTATAATAGTAGGAACTAGTCCTGTTGAAGAGAAACCTATAAAATGCTTTGACATAAATTCATGATGAGCTCGCACTTTTACATCATTCTCTTTTTGCTGCTCCATGAGTTTCTACTGATTAACCAAAATCTACTGTTATTCCTGCAAAACTAAAACAAAACTATTAGACAAAGTTTGCAAAGTATCCTGCACAGATTCTAAGGATTGCTTAGTGGTCATCCTAGCCCTTTTTGGAGGAGGCTCAGCTTCTTGTCCTTCTTCTTCTTCTTCAACTTCGGGATCAGTTTCTTTTTTAGGATCCTCATCATCCTCTCTTTGCTGTTCCCATACTCATTTCATGAAGCCACTAGTAATAGGAGATTCAAGAGGTTTAATAACATTATCAGTTTCAAGTTTAATGCCATTTTTCATCAAAAATTCCCATTATGAGACAAGGGAAATACAATCTTTGAAAATGGTTTTTAAAATAGCAACTATGTAATCATAAATCCATATTCCCAAACTAATGCTTTTATTCTTTCCTAAACAATGTAAAAACTTGGCTCTATCAAGGCTAATGACAGTTGAATGAGAATTTAGGGTCTAGTTATACCTAGCAATCTTATTCAAAATTCTATACCTAGGCAACAACTGAGATTGAGTAATCTGTTCTTGCCCTTGATGGTATAGCTAGCAAGTTCTTTCCAGATAGCGTTCTTTGTGAGTTTCAAGGAATATATATCTTGATGAATACCCTTAGATATCTCTAGAAAATCATTAATAACATTCGATGAAAAGTGAACATCTTTTTCTCTACAATAAACTAGATGATACCTAAAATTTGAAGTACCATTTATGTAATCCAACACATTTGCATGAAATTCTCCAATTAAGACAATCATAAGAAGTTGGAACTGGGTTACCAATTTACTCCACTACCTGTCTTGTACTAGAGCATCAAGTGAATATATGGCAAAGGTCCTTCACAAATCATTCTTTCCAAGGCTCCCTTACTGAAATGTGGTCATCAAATCTTTCCTTTGCTTCCTTAAAAACAAATTTCTCTTCAAAAAGATCGAAATCCTTCTCAGCATTGAATTCGTTGACATGCATGTTGCAATCCTTACTCCTCTCAGGATCATCGTGATCAGATTCCATCCTTGTTCTTGCTGCTGTGTGGAATCAACTTCTTCTTGAGTTTCATGTCGAGTTGATGATGACGGCTCCAATGGTGCTTCTTGTGACAAAGATTGTGATGGAGAATCATGCAATAACCATTGCATTTTCTTTGAATGAGATTGAAGCTTTGATGCCATCGTAGTGATTTTGAACTGTAATATAAAAAGCCCTAGCGAAGGAGGTTTAGTCCAATTCAAATAAGGAAAGAAATAGGTTAAAATTGGAAATAAAATTTAACTTAATCAAGAATCCTAAAAATATAAGGATAATCACAATTTCAAAACTCCCTTTTAAATTAGATTTTAATTTTTCAAATTGGTCCTCAAGAAACTAAATCACAAAGATTTAGGCATTTATGTGAAATAAATGTAGACAAAGTTATTTGTTAAGTCGCACCAGTTATGCACAGTTTCAATTTCAAACCTTCTTTGCCGATGTGTCTTTCTTGTACCTCACATAATCAATTACACAATTAAGTCAGACTCAAAATTAAACATACAATCATACATATCACAACTGCAGTTGTTATCTCAATCGTGACTAAAACATCCTAAAATCATGTAATTCATTTTAACAATGCATTTTTACAGCTACATAAATATTCAATAAATTAAATTTAGACTACTGCATTACATAAATCAAATTCTAATCAAGTGGTCAATCTAAGCATATCTCCAAAATACACAAAAATTAATCTCAATTAAACTAAACGTAAATACAGTGGCTTTCACACATGTATGATGGTAGCCTTTTTCATGTTGAATGGGCAACCTAAGCATATTTCCTAGATACACATGAATTTCAACAAATTGCTTACACTCAACACATACAAGTAGCCCATTCTGCATTTAAAATAAAATTTCAACAATTAAAAAAAAAGCAATGAAACACACTGAATTTAAACCCAAACAACTCAAAAATGCAAATTTAAAAGAAATTTCATGATGTTTCAGATATCTTATATGTGACTGATGCAGTGTTCATTCATGTAACTGATCAAAACCAATAACCTTTCTTAGCTTTTCAAATCTTGATGAGTCTAGTTCCTTGGTAAACAATCAGCTAGCAGTTGAAATATGCTCAATGTGGACTAACCTAGATTCAACTAACTCTCTAATGAAATGATACCTAATGTCTATGTGCTTAGTTATTAAGTGTTGGACAGGGGTTCTGGAGATGTTTATTGCACTTGTGTTATCACTCAAGATTGTCATGGATTCTTGAGTGATACCATAGTCTCCCAACATTGCTCAACAAAGCCTTTTGATTGCTCAACAAAAGCTTCCTCATTTAAAATGCCATTTAGAAAAGTTGTTTTAACATTTATTTGAAAGAGTTTGAAGTTTAACAGACAAGCAATAGCAAGCAGCAATCTAATAGATTCTAACCTAGCCACAGGTGGAAAGGTTTCATCAAAATCCATCACTTCAATTTCTTTATACCTTTGAATAACTAGTCTAGTCTTATTCCTAATCACTTGCTCATTTTCATCACTCTTGTTCTAAAATATTCATTTAGTTCCAATGACATTAATGTTTTCAGGTCTGGAACAAAAGTTCAAACTTGATTTCTTTCAAATTGATCCAACTCATCTTGCATGGCTTGAATCTAGGCTTCTTACTTAAGAGCATCATTAACATTTTTAGTTCAACAAGTGACACATAACATGAAAAACTGACTTGATTCCTGACCTCACTTCTAGTTTTAACTCCACCTTCTAGACTTCCATTGACAAAAGTGATAGGATGTGCCTTTTGAATCTAAGTTAGGCGATCCCTAGCCTTGTCATCAATTCTAATTTCATCTTTACTCAAATCAATGCTGTCAGACATTTCAGTTTCATCTATCTTAATTTTTGTAGTTTCATTCTGTGTGATTGGTTTTGTGTTTTCTATAGAATTTGTTCATTTCTACTAGCAAATTCTCCAAGACTTTTTATGACTTCTTCATGTGAAAACTCTAGAAAATCATCACAATCATCAAACACAATATTAGCAAATTCCATAATGCTTTTAGTTCTCATATTATAGATCATACATGCTTTGCTATTCAATGAATAACCAATAAAAACACCATGATCACTTCTGGCATCAAATTTGCCAAGTTGTTTTCTGTCTTTTAGAATATAGCACTTGCAACCAAATACATGGAAATATTTGAGATTAGGTTTTCTCCCTTTTAGCAGTTCATAAGGTGTTTGACAGGTTCCTTGTCTTAAGAAAACTCTGTTGATAATGTAGAATGTTGTATTGATTGCCTTTGCCTAAAGCCTCTTTGTAAGCTTATTTGCTATTCAACATCACTCGAGCCATTTTTTGTAATGTTTTGTTCTTCCTCTCCATTACTCCATTCTGTTCAGGTGTCTTTAGAGTAGAGAATTCGTGAGTGATGCCATGAAGTTTACAAAAATCTGCATAACTCTCATTTTCAAATTCTTTCCCATGATTACTTTTGATTCTAATAATTTTCCCAATGTTTATGTTCTATTCATTTTCCAACCTAGTACATAAGTTTCTAAACACATCAAATGTATCAAATTTCTCTTTAACAAAATCTACCCAAGTATACATTGAGTAGTCATCTACACAAACAAAAACATACCTTTTCCCTGCAATGCTTTAAACTTGCAATAGACCCATGAAATCCATATGTAACAATTCTAGAATCTTTGAAGTACTCAAAAAAAAAAAAAAAATAGAAGCATGAACTTTTAATCTACTTATCCTTTTGGCAACGACCACACACGATGTCAAGTTTAAACATAGGTGCTCCTCTAACTGCGCCAGTCTTAGTTAATTTAACTAAATCTTTATAATTCATGTGACCAACTCTTTGATGCCATAGTTTAATCTCAGAAGTCTTAACATGAAATGCACTCAGTTTAGTTAATAAGTATCAATTGTTATTAGACCTAACACCTTCAAGAATGCAATTCTTGTTAGAATCAAGAACCATGCACTTATTCTTATTGAACTCAATAGTGTATTTATCATCACAAATCTAACTAGTATTGAGTAAATTAACTTTAAGACCTTTAACATAAAGAATGTCAGTAAACTCAGGTGAACCAACAACACACAATGTACCTTTATCCATTACTTTGCTCTTAGTACTATCTCCAAATGTGATTAACTCTTGGCTGCATGATCTGAAATTTTTCAACAGGTTTTTATTACTTGTCATATGTCTTGAACACCTACTACTAAAGTACCAAGAATCATTAGTGAATGCATTCAAAAAGGATAAGGCAAGATAACATTCGTATGTATTCTTTTTAGCCCAATTTTGTTACGCTTTATGTGACTGCAGGTGTTGTGTGTTATGAGACTGCCTACACTGTTGTTCATTTTGATATAGCAAATTGTTTAGTTTATAGAATCTAGGTCTAATATGGCCCTTAACACCACAAAAGTAACATTTTGGTGCTAATTTTCTGGTTACAAACACTATGGATTTAACAGAGTATGATGATGCACTTTGAAATGAATTCTTACTTTTAGAAGAAGAGTTTTTACCAGAACTTGTGGTTCCTTTACCTGATTTTTGTGAATTATTTTATTTGCTTGAGATATCAGACTTTGATGATTCTGACTTTGTTGAGGACTCTGATTGTTGTGAGGTGTTTGATTTAGAAGTTTTCACAAAGGTTGTTTTGAAGAAGATGCTTGATTTTGAGCTCAAAACCCAATCCATGCTTGATGTCGCTATTTCTCCCTTGAACTAGAATTTCATCTAGCTTTTGGTTCCTTTTGATAGAAATTGAATAGAGGCCTTATTTTTCTTTATGAACTCATCTTTCTCAGCCAACTCTTATGTCAAGTTCAGCAACATTTTCTTCTAAAAACACTTTCTCACATGTGACAATTTCATTCTCTTTAATCAACTTCTATATTCTCTTCTCATTTTCTTTGTTCTTTAGAATTCCTATTTCCTAGGTATGATGAAGATCATTATAGGTTTCCTACAATTCCTCGTAATAAGTAAGGTCAAAAATAGATTCAGTATCAGTATCATTAGTTACCTCAATTGTAACTGATTCAATTATCTCTGATATAACTCTGTTTCCTTTGTCTGATGCAGATGAAACAAATACAATGTAACCATTTTGCTATTCATGCTCGTCTTTGCTACTTTCAGAGTCACTATCACTCTAGGTAACATTTAATCATTTGCCTTTTCTTCTTTAAATTTGTACATTTAGACTTGATATGTCTGAATCCTAAGCATTCAAAGCAATGCACTTGAGTTTTCTTCTTTATTTCTTTGTTAACCTTCTTAAAGTCAGCTACATTCTTCTCTTCTTTCTGGCCCTTAAATTAATTCTTCTTTTTGGAATTTCTCTTAAGAAATTTCTCAAAGGTTCTTGCCATTAAAGCAACTTCTTGATCATCTACGATTTTTGAATTGCCATCATCTTCAACAGCTTTTGATGAAGAGACTGCTAGAGCAATAGATATGTTTTTCTTGATCTATGGTATGAATGTCATCTCATAAGACTAAAGTGATTCTAATAACTCATCGATTTTCAACTCATCAAGGTTCTAAGTATCAGTAATAATAGTAGCTTTGGCTTGATATTTCTCAGGTAATGAATTGAGTATTTTTAGAACAACACCAGCATCACTATAAGTCTTCCCCAACAAAGCTGCAACATTTGTTATCTCACAAAGTCTTGCATAGAATTTTGAAACTGTCTCATCTTCTTGCATTTTGATTTTGTCAAATTGAGAGGCAAGCGTCAAGATTTTACTTATTTTGACTGGTGCAGTCCCTTCATATTTGTTTTGAAGTCTCTCCCATGCATCTTTGGCTAATGTGCAGGAAGAAATAACATTGAATACTTATGGATTGATACTTTGAAAAGGGAATGAATGGCTTTGGAATTCCATTGAGCTCATCATAGTCTTGCTGATTCTAAGCTGATTCTTCTTTAACAACTCTGACACCTTCTTGATTAAATTGAGTAGGTGGACTCTAACCATAAACATAAGTTTTTCACGCCCTCTCATCAATTGCTTTAAGAAATAACTTCATCTTAACCTTCCAGTACCCATAATTGCTTTCATCGAGAAGAGGTGGATGACTGATTGACCCTCCGTGCTTATGAAAATCCATAGCTTGAGAAAAACGATAGGATTTGCACATGTATATTAGAGCTTTGCTCTGATTCCAAATGTAAGTTCTAAAGCTATAAACTTAGTTAGTAAAATAGAACTACTACAGTTATATCAAATGTAACAAAAACGTAAATAAAATTGCATAGAGGAGTTTTTTGTGGTTCGGCTATAACCATCTTCCATCTACGGGTAGCCAAGCTACAATTTACTATGATGTTTACGCTTATAAAGATTAAGACTTTGCAGTTGATGAACTCCCCATTCACTCACACTCACCTACCCTATATAATCAGCATTCTAATCACCTAGAACTTCATCCATAGCAAACCAACTCTTTCCTTGTTGCACTCCCTACAATTTGAGTCCCTCTCAAATTGTATTACAATTTTTCAATGAGATAACCCCGCTCTTCTAGTTAATCACAATCATGATAAAAGAATAATATTTATCACTATTCAAATTAAACTCATACAGCTTTCACATAAAACATTACAGGACATAAGTAAAAGATTTCTAGTTGTATATGACTTGTCTAGCAAACTTTCCTTATTGAGCAAACATTCTTCAAGATCTTTCGTAATTGAAATTATCCTGTAAATTTTGCAAATACAGGAAAGCTAAATCACATTAAGATATTGAGTAAATAAAGAAAATACAAATCCATTCCTAAAGTGAGAAAAATCAATACTTTCCTAACATAAATTCAAATCCTGTAAATAATATCTAGTTAAGTTACACGTAACTGAATCAGTTCAAAATAAGAAAATAAAATAAAATATTGTAAGATTTGTTTTCTCTCAAAATGCCAACACATTAATGCCACATAGATTGACTATGACATATGACAGTTCACATGGCATTGATCCTTTCATATATATAGACACACACACACACGAACATACATATATATATATATATATATATATATATATATATATATATATTATGTGTATATATATATATATATATATATATATATATATATATATATATGTATATGTATATGTATGTGTATATATATATATATATATATATATATATATATATATGTATATGTATATGTATATGTATATACATACATACATATATATATACATATACATATATATATATATATATATATATATATATATATATATATATAATGTGCGTGCGTGTGTGTGCGTGCGTGCGTGTGTGTATTTTAATTTCTGGTGAGGCTAATAAATAAAAGACTTCATTACAAGAATCTTATACTTAAATACATTGCAATTTTTTTTTGGGAAAAATAAGATAAATGCATTTAAATATTCATATAAATTTAATCATAAACAAGAAAATAGTCCTCAATAAGATATTATAAAATATGAGTCATATAGATTTTATAATATTAATCCTTAGATATTCATTGAATTGACCAACTATAATATAAACTACAAATTATTTTCATTATAGAATGTTTAATAAATTTTTTATAATTCATATCTTTATGTAATTGTAACTGAAGTGTAAACCAAAACTAAATCTTTTAACAAAGAGATTTTAATAATTAAATGCACCTAAATTATCATCCATGGATAGTAATGTAAAAAAATATTTTGTTTTCATTGATTCACCTTAACTTCATATTGGTGATTTAAAAAAAGAAAAAGCAAAACAAAACAAAACTAATAACACTTAAATCATCATTCACTAATATTTTTAATTATCAATTCAAAAGTTTAAATATGAATTTAGTTTTTTAAAAGTTAATGTATACTGTATTGTTTGAAAATTTTAGTGGAAAATAAAATTGTGATTGTATTTATGCAATATAAATTAAATTACAATTTTATATCTTGATTTATAAAAATAATGTTGATTAATTATTTTTATGTTATGTTTATAACTTATCCATTACTTTTAAAAGTATAATTTTGTATTTCAGAAAATACATATTTCAGACTAAAAAAAAAAAGCCTCCTTCAAGGGGTAATTGTTTTTTTGTCTGAAATCTGAATGAGTTTGAATTTGATTGGAATTTGAATAGGTTTGAATACAAGTATCTGAATGATGTGTTTTTTTTTTGTTTTTTTAGATCTGATAATAAATCTTAAATTGTTTGTTTTTAATAACTAAAAATATCTAAAAGCTAATAATTTGATATATAAATCTTTATTTAGTACAATATGTATTGTACATTGTTGTATATATTATACAAACATTTGTAAATAATGAATATAACAAAATCAAAATTTGAATACTATAGTACCATAAAAAATTATATTGTTAATTAATGTGTCTCACATAAAATAATATGATTTTTTTAATTACAATGTAACTTAAAAATAACAAATGAGTATTCAAAAAATTATTTTAACTATAGAATAATTATAAGCAAAAGATTAATTTACAAAGACTACATTCCCAAAAGAGTTTAGGATTAGGAAAAGATTGTAAAGAATTTACAAAATAGAAATTAATTAAATTATCAAGGGTATTTTATAAGATAAAATATAGATAATCCATTCAGATATTTTTTCATTCAAATAAAAGCAAGAAAATTTTAGTTTTTTCTATTCAAATATTTTTATCTGAGAAATAGTGTTCAATCCCAAAAGCAATCACCCTCAAAAAATGAAGTCTGAGATTCAATAAAATTCAAACTTCAAATGAAAAAATAATCACTTAGTATTGGACTATTTATGGACTAAAATAATTTTATACAACAATATATATTTGTAGAACCCATAGAGAAATTAAAATAGAAAACAATTTGAATTTTAGAATTCTATCTAAATACATTCTTATTTGGAAATACGTTGAGACCATGTCCCCTTTTTACGCCTCAAAACAGCATTTTATACAAGATACGAATGCTGACCACAGTACCCTAGTTACATGTAAAGTTTATTTAATTAACAACTCGCTAAATATGTGTAATTATATACATATCTAGGCTGACTTGGCAGCACACCCTCACTAACTTGTTCAACAATTCTTGAATGGAGAATTGAGGAAATAATACTTTGATAAGATTTCTCCAAAAAAAACAAAAAAATCCTTGTATCATTCGGTGGACAGAGAATTATTGATTCATATTTTAAACAATTTAAGACTCCAAGAAAAGTGAATGACTATGATTATATATTCATTTGTGATCAAATTATATAACTAATTGATGGAAGTAGACTGATAACTAACCACATACAATTCATGAAAATTAACCTGCATGGTAAAGTAACCTTAATTTGCATGGTAAAGCATGAGCTCTTCAGTTTGACTATCTCACGCTTAATTTGATAGTGAAAGAGAGACACAGATTACCGCGATGACTCAAGCAAGTTGGTTTAGGTAGATGAACATTTCAATATATGTAATTCCAATTACTTTGATTTGTTGATAATTAAATTAATCAGATTTTTATAGTATGAAACGCTTATTTTGTTTACATGCAACAACGACTTTGTCTTGATTTTCAAGTTAAAAGGAAAACTTATTTCCTTCTATGCTTCAAAAGACGATCTATGTACACCACAAATTAGATTAATACCCGATTCACACATGTTACAAAACGCTGAAACTTACATGACCAACTTCAACATTTAAGTTGAAAAATTGATATGTACATATATTTATAACAGTGCAGTAGATGCCTATGTAGAGGCCTTATTAGTGCCATTTGTAGGGTACAGGTATGGCCTTCAATGGAACAGCTTTCCTAAGGGTTATGCCCATTCGCTCACTCATATCCATGGCCTCTGGTTTAAGCCCATCTGCCAAGATCCAATCAAAGGAGTACAGGAGTGATCCTAGAGCCAATGGTAGCACACGAGAAGCAAGAGGCACGGCAGGGCACATTCTACGGCCAGCCCCAAATGGTATAAACTCAAAATGGTGACCCTTGTAATCTACCATATTTGGTTCTAAGAACCTCTCCGGCTTGAACATCAAAGGGTTTTTCCAGATTTTGGGGTCTCTTCCAATAGCCCAAACGTTCACTAAAATTTGTGTCTCTTTCGGAATATAGTAGCCTAGCATGTTGCAGGAGTCCATGGCCATGTGTGGGACTAAGAAAGGCAAAGGTGGGTGAAGTCGTAGAGTTTCTTTGATGACTGCTTTAAGGTACGGAAGCGTTTCAATGTCCTTCTCTTCAAGTCTCTTGTTGGGTCCTAAAGTGCTCCTGAGTTCATCCTGGACTTTCCTTAATGTTTCCGGATTGTGAAGTAGCTCAGCCATTGCCCACTCCAATGTGCTCGTTGTTGTATCAGTTCCCGCAGTGAACATCTCCTGATAAATTAACCATATCATTAACATCTAATATTTATTAATTAGATTATACATACAATAAGTTAGAGTACCATATTTAAATATATAACTTACAAAGACAATAACGTTAATTATTCTTGAAGAAAATCTATGTGGCTCCTCTGCACCAACGCCACGGAATCCCAAAAGCACATCGAGGAAGTCTTTTCGCTTGGCTTTATTATTTTCATCCTGCACTGTACTCTCTGTCCTTTCTTTGATGAAGTGTCCAGCAATTTCAAAGGCTTTTTCAACATGGTGTTGAGTTTTCCTTCTTATACCTTGAGGGTCAAGGCATCTCAAAATCGGCAAGAAATCTGCCACGTTCGGTTTGCCAGCCAACTCCATTACTTTACCTGCATGGAAAAAAAATCTAGCTCCTCTTTCCGATTTCGGATCCAATAAATCCTTTGAAAACATGAGATTCCCTATCAGATTAAAAGCCATCAAAAATATAAATCTCCCAACATCAATGGCATCGGTACCACCCGCACCAGCATCTTCTACAAACAGCAACATGCGATCTATGCACCTGCTGCGAACACCTTTCATAGCATCAAGCCGGCTAGTCACGAAGAACTCAGTAGTGCACAATCGCCTCAACATGCGCCAGTGAGGCCCATACTGAGATGTTATAATGGAACCCCTAGTACCATATTTACCTTTCATGGCTTCATAGATTTTTCTCCCCGCAAGGACCACGTCATGGTTCTTGAACATGTGATGAGCCACTTCATTCGATGAGATCACCACAGTGCACATGGAGCCTAGCCACAAAGTCATGACTGGACCATGTTTACTTGCCAATTTGGCAAACGACACATGTGGTGCCCAACCAAGTTGGAAGATGTTTCCAACCACTGGCCACCATCTTGGCCCTGGTGGTAGCTGCCGCAGCTCTTCCACACGACGGTGGCGACGCTCAGTCACCATTGCCCGCGTGACCCATAGCAAAAGTGCTACAACAATTCCCACAATCTCATAATCCATATTGAACAAGTTAAAATTTGGTTTTGTCTATGATTGAGGCTAGCTCTCCCCGTTTCCCTTTAATAGTGTTTCTGCCCGTTACACGACAAACACCTTTAACTATTGTGCAATAGAATGAATGTGTCCTTTATTGCAAGGGAATCTCTATATTTGCTTTGTTGGTTACTGATCAGTTTACAAGCTGAAATATAATAAACCATGCAAACTTCGAAATATACGATTGCAGTACAGACTTTTTGAGGAAACTAACTAACAAACTTCTTAGATAAAAATACTATTAATTGTGATAAATAAAATTGACGACACATGATGAAGATCATGTAGACGAATAAAATCTGTTTTGATGGAAACGTGGCAACCATAAAATGAAAGTATGAAGTACCATACATGCCTTTGTCTTTGGATTTGATTTTAATAATGGGTGGATTTCAATATAAACGTTAAAATATATTAATAAATGAATAAATAGAAGTCATGTGTTTAGTTGGATAATTTAGAAATAATTTTTAATCATGCCGTAGGAGTTATTTTAAAATTAAAAAACAAAAAAGATAGAGTTATTTTTCTTATTATAATGTCTAAACCAAATCTCGAACATTTGAACCATGCACCATTCATAATTATGATCTGTGCTAATCAATATGTTCATTTGGAAAGAACTAAATGGTCTCTTCTTAATGAATCATGATGAAAAGATCTATCACTTAGCTTCAGCTTTTCCAAGCAAGAATTAATGGGAAACCTCTAATATAAGATAATTAAAATATAGAGAGTGTAAATTGATAATGTTGATTCTAGCGGCTCTATATGTAACACAGAATAGTCCCGATAGACTCCTTAATTTTAGATCAACGTAATCTATTTCCTTCGTAATTTTACCTGTTAACCACACGTAGAACCTTCAATTCCTGAGGGAATGGATCTATATGATAGAGAAATCAGATAATTAACCTATTAGATCTCTTCTAAAAATTCTAAAAGCATCTATATATATAATAGTTTTGAATAATATTAGATATACAATCAACTTATACAACTATAGATTTTCCTACAAACTAACGTAACATAATAATATTGCAAGTAATAACCTAACTGTTTATCAAATTTAAAAGAAAAATATTAGTTATATTATTAGAATTTATATCATAAAATCAAGATCTATATATAGAGTCCAAATTAATCTAAACTCTCTCTCTCTTATTAGTCTTTATATATTAAGAATGCATCACTAGTTGATTGCACCAAATATTATGCTATCACTATGATTAATTACGTAAAGAAATCGAGAATGTTAGTCCATAACTGAAAAAAGAAATCTTAAAAAAAATAATAATAATCGCCTTATATTTTTTTACATTTCTTAAAAATTTTTTGCAAAGATAAGGAAGCTGCGTTGTACAAGTGGTTAACTGCGTTGGAAGTAACCCCCTGGGTGTATATAGATGAATTAAACATCAAGCATATATTAGTTTTTTTCTCTTCTTTTTCTTTGCACAATTTTGATTGAAGAAAACAACAATATGAAAGTAAATAATTGATCTATATTAGATTAAGTGTGCATTTGGGACAGCTTTTGCACAGCAGCTTTTGAATTTTGCTACTAGATACAACTATTTTGGTATTTGATAAAAACTTAAAAATTGATTGTTGAGGAAGCTGCCGCTTAGAAATTTATTTTTTGTCCTAAATTGAAAGAGCAGGTAGAGAACAACTTTTGAAAATCAGATTTTGAAAAGCTAAAATTTGAAAAAACCAAAATATAAAAATTGTCCTCATAATTTAATATAAATCCAAAAATACCATTATATATTAAAATTTTACAATATCTATGTATATAAATTAAAAAAGAAATTTTATTTAAAATTATATTTTAAAATAAATTTTTTGAAAATAAAAAAATTGTCGGACAGCAGCAGCTGCATTGCTAGATGTCACCTGCCACTGGCACCAAAAGTCTAACCATTAGATCCCCATCAATCAGTGGCATGAATGGTGGAGACACCAATGGATATGAAAAGAATGGCTGACAAAGATTCTGGTGGTGGTGGTGGCAGTGTCTCCGATGCGTCACTTCAACGATGGCCAGTGGCGACTAACATCTGGAGACTGTATTTTCAATTTTATTTATTTTGTTATTTTAAATAATAAATTAATGAATATATATATATTATTTTTTATAAAAATTTACTATTTATTTTTAATATTATAATTATTAATTTAATTTAAAATTTTAATAATATTTCTTTTTTAAGAAATTTTTGTATATTTTTGCATTTTTACAAAAAAAATTACCTTTTGAAAATCAAGATTAACAAACAAATATCCATAGTTTTTACATAGTATATAGCAATTTTTGAAACTAATTTACCAAACACTTACAAGTTTTTGAGACAAAACAACTAAGAATAGATTTTTCCTGTAACAGTTTTTCGCAGCATAGAAGTCCTAAATAGATCCCATACTAAAACATATAGGGTTTCATCCGAATTAGTTTATACAATAGCGGAACTACATACACTTTGCCCTAAGAGGGCCTAGGTCACTAAATTTATTTAAATTTTCTAATATAAATGATGTATAATATGTGATTTTCCTATTTTGGCCTCCACAAATGTTTTATGGAAATCTATTTATGTAAGGACATAACTGATATTTTAAATAAGTGAAACTATTTTTATTTTATCATATTATTAATTAAATATTCTTTTGAAATTTAATTAAATATGAAAGTAATACTTCCTATCTAAACAAGGATACCTTATATGAATAGCTTTCCTTATAAAGTCACAATTAATATGCCATACACAAAAAAAAAAAAAAGTCTCTCACTCTTTTATTTCGCATAGAAATTTAGCATATAATTAATTATAAATGATTTTCAAGAAATTGAAAGAAAATCATGTTTCTTTTTGTATATTATATTAAGATTGGTGTAAATTTAATATAGTTGTTATGTACTTATTTTTCTTTTAAATTTTATTATGATTAATAATTTCTTTTGTTTGTTTATTATATAATTTAGTTTCTTGATATATTTTTTTACTTAATCTATAACAAATTTTTTAAAACATGTGGTTCCTTCAAAAATTCAATCTTAAGTCCGCTACTGAGTTTATATATTTTATGTGTCTAGCTACTTTCATAGACACAGGAAATTTATAAATTTATCTTCTGTCCCACAAGCGTCATGCATGCCTGCTATATATCGTATCCTATATGACAATATATAGTCTAATTAATTACTAATGGAAATCATAACAACACTCTAATCCAAGTAGCATCAGTCACGTGAAATTCCCTCATGGGAATCAAAGGACCACATTACAAGAATAAATATAGGTATCCACCGATATTACTACTTGTTTTTATTAATCAAGCATCTTTGATCCGTTCTTTTGTACCACAAATCACTTTAACATATATATTGTTTTCAAACCGGTTACTCACATGACAATGGCGGCCTTGATTATTGTTATTTAAATCCCTCCCCCGCTATCTCCCAAATATATCATTTTGATTGCTTAATCATTGTGAACGGAAATTTAATTATTAACTCTTTGGTTCAGAAAATAAAACTGGTCCCTGCTTGCTTGGTCCCCAATACTATGTATCTATTTACTTTGGTCAATTTGAGACAAAATTTTATTTAGGGACCAATGTTTAGAAAAATATGTTCGCAATAATTAAACCTATATATATGTGTACATGATTTTGAGATGTTATGGTCCCTGACGCCAATAGCCTCACCTGCCCTCTGGATTTATTAGCTAATTACATCATTTACTACGTTTAATTGCACGGAAATTTTCTTTAGTGTTTTGATTAATATGGGATTATTAAGATAATAATTATTAGCTAGTTGCATAGATGTGCATCGATAAATATTATATGAAGTTTTATTAGTTGGTCCCCATATCGTTTTGTGTTAGAATTTGTAAACGTTTGGCTGAAGCTAAGCTTTGATGAACAATATATAAAGCTTTCGTGTTTTTGAAACTACGCCTCTGAAGATAATAATTTTATAATGAGTCGGAGTATTTCAGGTAGGACAAACAAATCGAAACACAAACATTTAACATTGAAATTCATACAATTTGATAATGGAATTGAAGATATCATTATAGTACTTAATTTTGTTTTCTTGTTTTATAGACTTAGATTTACTTACTACGATATATACCATAAACATTCTCAACTCTAAATTATTAATTAGTCTTCATGTGCGATTTTGTCCGGTTAACATGGACTAATTTAAGTATAAGAAATTAATCAAAACTTGAAGCAAATGCGCATTGGATTTGTGTCCTTTGTTTTGTTAGAATCGAAGATCAATAATGCACATACGTCCAACATTTATGTTAATTAATATACCTCGTATAAACTAATGTTATAAAAAGTACACGAACAAATGAAAATTAGGGATAAATTAAAAAAATAGATAATATGATCTACAAAGAATTAATTAATTTTCATATTTACTAATATTCTTAGTGAGAAGAATATTTAATTTGGACTTTTAAACGTCACTAGATATTAGGCTAAAAATACAAATTATCTCTAAATCAATTATGTTAACAAAGCCACTATTCAAAATAAAAAATACGACTTAATTTCAACTTATGCACCCTCTAAAATCTGAAGATAACCCTACATATCTTTTACGTAATATTTTATGTACACCTACCAATTCTCTAATCTATAAAAATTACTAAATATGATTGGTCCTTTTCCTTAAACCCTAGCCTTGTTAATTGCAATTGTAGATATATAAATCATCTGAGGATTAAATTATCAATAAAAGAAAAATTGGATTGCTTGGTAGTTTTACCCGTCACATATCATATTACTTGGCAGTTTTCTGGAAACGAATCTTGAAAACTATAAATTTTGTACTACTTACGGTGGTTTCAAAAAACCTCGCAACAACATTAGGATGCTAGATTCCCTCGTCCTTTTCAGAGCTCATTTCTATATAATTAAACTTGATCAATGGTCTGACTAGAGTCTCCACTTTCTCTCCGCTGCACAAAGTAAATAAATTAAACGATCAAGTTTTAATAGGAAAAAGTACAAAAATAGGCACCCATTGTCATTGACTCCGCCACCCCAACATACCTCTTTGATAAACTTTTTATCATACGCAAATTATGTTCCGGTCTAACCTTTTAATTATCACTCAAGGTCTAAAATATTGCACGAAGGATTGTTATCCATGAATTAGATCACGTAAAAACAATACATATAGGTTATGTTTGGTACGCGACACTGTATAGTATTATTTTATTGCATTGTATTGAATAATATAATACATGTGTTTAGCGCTAATTTAGCATAGTATTAATTAATAGAAGGTACAACCCTTAGATGCATCAACATTATATTAAATTATGTAGAGCTAATCCATGACATTAGCATTACATTGTATAGTACTAATAAAAAATGTCAAAATTATCCCTATAAAATTCTATATATCCAACAATACCCTCTAATTTTTTAAACTTTTAAAATAAATAAAGATGTATTTAATAGATAAATTATAAAATCAAATTTATTTTAAAATTTATTTTCTAAAAATAAAGAAGGGATGAAGGGAGTCACTACTTCTACTGGGTGATACCAGAGGTCCACTGCCTCCACTTTTAAAATAAATTTTAAAATAAAATCAATTTATTTTAAAATTTTAAAAATGGCCTGACTAGAGTCTCTACTTTCTCTCCGCTGCACAAAGTAAATAAATTAAACGATCAAGTTTTAATAGGAAAAAGTACAAAAATAGGCACCCATTGTCATTGACTCCGCCACCCCAACATAACTTGACCTCTTTGATATACTTTTTATCATACGCAAATTATGTTCCTGTCTAACCTTTTAATTATCACTCAAGGTCTAAAATATTGCATGAAGGATTGTTATCCATGAATTAGATCACGTAAAAACAATACATATAATATATATTGTAATACAAATAAACACCTCAAAATCGTCCGATAAATGCTTTGTAACAAAGACATCCAAATCAAATTTTCTAAATGAAATTGTACAAATTGACAATATTTATGGTTGATTCTTTTATGCGAGAATGTATTCATTGATCAAAAATAACTTAAACGGCTGTCATGTATATTTTTTGTGCACCCCCAAGTTTTCATTCAGTAACATTAAGACCCTCAATTTTAGACTACGGTTAGAGATGAGAAACGCCATGAGGATGGGGATAATGTTGTTAATTCAGGCGGTTCAATATTAAAAAATGAAAAATCTTGCGCTTCAGCCTTTCTAGTAGGAAAAAGTTAATACTTTGTTAATAACCTTGCAGCAGAGTGGTGACACCTGAGTTGTGCTAGGAGAAAATTCCTACTCCTAGTTCTCTGGCATCCAAACAAGAGTAGAAAACAACCCAAATCTTCTTTTGATTCGCCCGACCACGAGCGGCATCGTACCCCTGCTATTAACATCACAACCCATTCGCCTATCAATGCCCCATGGCAACACCACCGTTGTTTCCAAGCAATGCCATCACCGATAAATTTGTAGTCAACACCACTATTGTTCTTCACAGAAGTCAAACCAAGAGCACCACTACGAAAATTGGTACATATTTATAAGAATAAAAATAAAAGAAAATAAAAAAAGAAAATTGGTGCAAGGATTATCCACAACCATTATCTCTTCATCCGAGTTCACTCGAGCAACATGGTCGTCTCAAATCTCGCTAGGCTGATTTTGCCTCCTAAATGAGGAGAGGTGATGTTGCTGCTATTGTTGTTCTAGCGATTGACAGGGCGCCATAAGGCGTCGATCTTCCATGTTAATTTCAAAGAGTAATTGGGCGATGACTCAGAGAAAAGTAAGGATAGGAGAGGTAAGGCGGTAACTAGGCCATGAACGGGTCTTTCCAAGAGTCGATGAGAGAGTCAGCTTGGTATTAAGAGGATTACGGTGAAGAAGGATGAAGGGGGTTGAGACATCAAGATAATGATGAATAGACAAGCGAGATGAAGAGAAGAGAGCAAAAGTGAAAAGAAATTCGCTCTTTCTTTCCTAATTTAATTTTTATTTATTTTGTTCACATCTTTTGTTTCACTCGTTTATGTGACTATATAGTGCCCTCTTGCTGTTTATTTTTCGAAACATCAGACTGAAATGGGGGGTCTTACTGTTACTAAATGGAAATCTGGAGGCAGATTCTCCCACAAACATAAATTAAGCAACTTATAAAATATAGTTGGAAATTTTTAAAGTATAAACAATGGACTTTGTAATAAGTATTAAAAAAGTTTCAAATGGAAAACACGATAACTAAGAGTTAAAAGATACCAAATTGTGTATTACCATACTTTTTTCTTTAAAATTTGTTGGGACTTGTCTCCAATTGGTACATGTCCCTATGCCAATGCTTGTGATTAACTTAGTAGTATGTTCCTGTAGGCTACCCTCTAGCATATTAAATTGGATTTTTGGTTTATTTTATGAATCGATCAACGGTACTGACTAATCTATTGGTGAAAAATAATATGGTTGGCATAAAATCTAGCTTCAACAATTTCGAGAAATTATACAAAGAACAGCCAAAACTTCTTTCTCTTCCTATACAAAAAATTAGCATATGTATCAATGATATCCTTTTATTTGAATAACCTAATCATAGCCCATATGAACGGCGATGGTTGTGTCACCGAATCTCCAACAAATGGAGACAATGGTTTTCTAGCTGCAATGATTTTTTTTTTAATTTAAATTTTATTACTTTAAATATATTATTATATATATATAAATTTTTTATTTTTATTATTTTAATACTATAAATTTATTTCTATTATTTCAAAATAACTTAAATATTTTTGTAACTATAATTTTTATAACTATATTTAGAACTAAATTTTGAAAATAAAATTTATCACACACGTATTAATGACTTTTAAATAACTAACAATTAAAATCAATGTTACCAATTTTTTTCCATAACACCACATTACCAAACAATCTCTGAAAAAAATGTTGATATTGACATAGGCAGACCTATGTTGTGATTGGCGTGGGGGCCAGGTATTTAAATTCTCTTATATCCTGTAAGTTTTAACAGTTGCAAAGATAGCCTTAAAAAATTCCAAATTTTAACAAATATACCCTCCTACCCTTAGGTTCATCATTAACTTTAGGTATTATTTTTTTTTTAAATCCTAATATAGTTAAGTGGGTTCATTCATGTACCCCTATTTTACGTTATTGGATGATTAAAATGTCAAGATATATTTATTCACTCAATTTATTTGAAAGGCCTTTAAAATATACATAATCATAATATATTTGAAAGATTATCTGCTCTATATTACATCAATCTAAATTCTTATATTTATTCTTTGAACTTAGTTCATCATCAATATATTGATTTATATAGAATCTTAAATTTAGATAATGAAATATTATAAAAAAATAAAATATCTAATTATAGATCATATCAGATTCCAAATATTAAATACGTTTAACTCTCATAGAAAGTGCTAAAACAATATTATTTAAAGATATAAATTCAAGTATAATCAAAAGACTTTTAGAACTAATGTATATGTTAGGAAATTTTTTCTTGAAACTATAATATATTACTTTAGTCTTATGTGTGTGTGTTCAAAAATGAAAAAATTATCTAATTTTTAATTTATCTGAAAATTATTTTAAATATAATAAAATCTTAATTATTATATTTAGTTACTTATATTTATATTAATTCTACACTATATGTTGCCTTTAAAAAAAATTTATGAGTCCGCCACTGGATATTGATTATAAGAGTAACATAAAAAGAGTAATATTATAACTCTTCTAAAAAATATTATTCCAAATTTTTTATGAGTTGACATGTTATTACCATATCACTCACCAAATCATTTTATTATCCACATAACAAGTGACACAAATTGATACATCTTTTGATATGGAATAATAATTTTAATATTCACTCAAGGACTAAAATATTGCGCACAAAACTGTTATACATTAGAATTAGATAAAGGAAAACAATACATATAATATATATTGTAACGTAAAAAACAATTAAACACCGCAAATTCATCCGATTAATGCTTTGTAACAAAGACATCCAAGTTAGATTTCTAAATGAAATTGTACAAGCTAGAGATATGAATTTGACAATATTTGTGGTAGATTCTTTTATGAGAGAATGTAAACCAAAATCCTCTATTGGTCAAATTTTGCCTCAGGTTTAAATGATCTGGTGACGCGTGGATTTAATATTAATAAATGATTAAGATGTGTATATATTCTCTCTCTTTATTAATAAATTTTTTACAACTACCAATCACAGGCTTGCAAAAATAAAGTAGAAATGAGATGAGGAGGGGATCTTTGTTTGAGAATGTATTCTTTGGTTAAAATGAACTTGAACTTGGCATATATTTTTAGAATTTTACATTAATTTCTTCTTATATTGTGTGTCCAAAATGACTCTTATAAACACATTAAGCAACACATAAAATATAGTGGATCTGGCTGTAGCTCGTCACATGTATCAATACATTCCAAAATTTAAAGGTCCAAAAAAATTATGTTTAATATAAGGTTATATTTAAAATTAAATTAAATTCAAAATATGTGTAAAAAGAAAGACAATCGATTTCATTGATTATAAAAATATTATTTCATTATATATTTTTATTTTATTTTCTTAAAAAACTAAATCAAACCTGAAAATACAATTAACCCTAAAGTGTTAAGGCTAGGGTTCACTTTCAACGAAGAAAGAGATGTGATTCTGAATCCGAAGAACAATGTATTAGCAAGAAGTTTGGCATTTGGATCCTCCTTCTCGATGAATACATGATAACAACCAACAATACACACGTGTGTGTCTATATATATATATTTCTTTTTTTGAATGTTTGATAGGAGTTTTTGATAGGGTTGTATATATTTTACTATTTTATTGCTTGTTCAATTTGTGAGGGCTTTAACTAAAGTTATTTGGTTTTGATTTGCATTGAAGTTCTTTGTTTTTCACTTTGTTCTCTATGTGTTTGATCATTTGTCCATGTCAATTCTTGATATAATTTCCTTCTGATCATGTGAACAAAGTGAAAATAAAATATAGACGAAAGTGAAAAAGACATTAAAATGGGTTGTAATAATGATGTGTATTTGATTATCTTTGAAGTAGATAATGAGAATTGTGAAACTTTCCTACGTATGCTTAAATTCTTTTTTATTTTGGTTTGAGGAAATGGTCGGGTCACTTGACGAGTATGTGCTACTGTAATAACGTTGCACGTTGTAATATCCATAAAAATTTTTCTTCTTCTTTTTTTTTTTTTTTGCGTGACTTGAACCTGCGATCGTGCGCCTAACCACATATCTTCGGCCACACATCTTGGGTTCAAGCTTTACCACTTGAACCAATGCCCTGGGGGCATAAAAATTGTTCTTCATGTTCACAAAAAATAAATCAAAAAATAATTTCCATTACCATTGAAAAATTCCATTTTTATCTTACCACTTTAGTGATACAATTATTGTGCTCTTTTTTTTTTTCCTCTCTAATGATCTCTATTGATTCTTGATTTTAAATGTCTTGTTAAAAATTCCACGATGATACAAGTAGTAAAACATGGAAATTTATTTTTCAAATGCCTAATATTTGAGATTAGGAAAATAATTATTCCAGAAAAAAAATATTGTCGCTTCTTTGAAAATTATTTTAAGAGTCTTTTCCGTGAATCTACAACATGAATGTAAAACTTTTTTAATTCCTGAGATCAATCTACTGAAAATATCTCTAAATTCAGCCAAGTTAGAGAAAAATTATAGAAAATTTAAATATTAAAAAATAGAATATTTGCTTTGAGGATTTTAGGAAAAAAGAATTGAAATTAGTCAATGAGAAACAAAGTAAGGTGATTGTTATTCTTACCTTTGTCGTCGACCAACTGCTTCTGTTATACTAATTGCATATAAAGAAGACATCATTTAGGAGTCGTTTAGCCTCCTTGAACTCTAAAATTTGAGCTATAAATGAAAAAACGCATGAAATTTCAGTACAAGTTGTCAGTTATTTGTCTAAGAATTACTTTTCTGTTTATTGTTTATGTATCCATAGCGTAAGCTGGGTCGTAAAAAGATATTTTCTTGGCTTTTCTTGCTATTTAGAATGTCATCTAAACTTAGTTCCATTGAGCTTTTTAGAACATGTAATAAACATCATCATCTTCAAACTTTTTTGTTTTTTATATTTTTAAAGTCTAGACCCTGCAACACATCATTGTCAGAACGGAGTCTTGATCTCTAGGTCAGCGAAGTAAAATTACATGGCAAGGTTCTTGTATTTCTGTATGGTCTCTCTTGGAGTTTATTGTGTAGAAATACTATTCATGATGGTCATCTTTGTGTGCCTTTTGAGATGATATGTTGTGCTTATATAATAATTTATTTTGTTCTCAATGAATTTCATTATTTCTATGTCCATGAATTCTAAATTTTCTTGCTCACAAAATGGTAATTTATTACTATTGTATGGGCAAACAAGTAAATATAGTTATAGTGGATATCAATTCTTTAGCATTGCTGCTTGTATATGCATAGCATGGGCACATTTAAGAGGAAATAAACTTATGCTTTATATGTATTGCTGCTTGTATATGCATAGCATGGGCACATTTATACCATTTAATAGGATGTTTGTTTGCTTTTTTAAATACCACTTAAAAAGTGGTAAGAGAATATTTTATCTTTAATGTGACTTTTTTACCCTTGTTAAAATGTAAAATGTTTATATTTATATTTATATTTATACAATCAATTAAAAATTAAATAGCTAATAAAATTAAATCAAAAATTTTTACATTTAAATAATTAATATTATATTTCTTACAACCTTTAAAAAATAATTATTAACTAAAATTAAATAGAAATTCTTTTTCATTTAAATAGTTAATATTATATTATATAAACACATATGATATTTTGCATAACTTCTATATCATTAATATTATCAATTTTTAAAATTCATTCTTCCAATTATATCAAGTTTAAACCATATCAATTTGTATAAAAAAAATTATGAGAGTAGTATTTTAATCATTATATTTTGAGGATCATATTTTGAATCATAGAAGAATAGTTCTATTAACTAAAGTGTTTTCCATTTCATAAACTTAAAAAGAAAAAAAACTAATATGATCTTTTAACTGACAATATTAAATATTAATATTTTACTTTAAATTTATACTATTAAATAAAATAAAATATGCTTATCAATCTAATAAATAACTTTTGAAGTTTTAATAAAACTGTCCCTATAATATATAATAAAATTCTATCAAATAAATTATTTATTTTAAAACGCGCTATTTATAATGATATAAAAAATTTCAATAGTTATTATTCAATATATTATTAGCTAATTAATTTGAAATATTAATAGAAATAAATGAAAGTTTACCAATTATAAAAAATATTTATCGTACTTTAATATGGTAATCATAAATATAGTAATAAATAATATAACAATTTGATAATAAATACTAAAACAATCACAAATATACCAAAATTGTACCTTTTAATAAATTAAAATAATATTCATAAATAAAAATTTGATAAAATTTATATTATTTTAACATATAGGGATTTTTATGAAATAAAATTTTTAACACCTCATTTAGACAATAATGATTAGAAAATTGGATAAAATTTATATTATTTTAATATGTAGGGATATTTATGACATAAAATTTTTAACATCTCATTTAGACAATCGTGATTAGAAAAAGTGATTAATTTTTACTTTTTCAATTAAGTGTTTTATCACTTAAAATAAGTGCTAAATGGAAAAAAAGTTAAGATTTAAATCTAAATACTTTAAGTATTAAGTGATAAGTGGAAGAAAACAAATACCACATTAATCTAAATCATTTTCATCTGAATAAAAAAGCTAAAAATTTTAGATTTTATTAAAATGCAAATATCTGAATCATTTATTACTCCTCTAATTCTCTTGAATGCCCTTATAAAATTCGTGTATGATCAATTTATGCATAGCCTAATATTTTAATTTTGGAATATTATTATTATTTCTAAATAATTTTATATTACAATTCTCTATATATTTTTAACATTAATTTATGATCATTTAACTTATTCATATATCAAATTCTTTTATAAAAAATAACTTCATTACCCAGACATACACATTTAAATAAATTAAATTCATAATAACTATTAGTATACAAATATTTTTACTATATGAAATAAAATCAGAAGTGAAAATAATATATATAAATAGGGATATATCTGTAAAACCATTAGTTTTCACATATGTCCATTCAGATATTAAAATAAATGAAAAAAATATCATTCAGATTTTTATATTCAAACCTATTCAAATTTTAGTTTAATTCAGACTTATTCACATGTTAGACAAAAAAAAAAAAAAAAACAATTGCCCCCTAAGTTACGTTCCACAATTTTTACAAACATAATGGGCATTCAAGATAGATGTACAAGATTTGGGTTTGATGGGTTAGCTACTAATGTTGCAAATTTATGATCCAAAATTTCACTAGTTTTAGAGGAATTCCTATTAAAGATACAGAAGCATAGTTACATGATGTGACCATAATTGATGAATTTAAAAGATACCTTATATTGTTTGATTTAGGTACATTACTTTGTCCTACATCCACAAACATTTGTTAGTCCCCAATACCTATGTATGTTAGTCGATATCAACATTGTGGTTATGAGAAACTGGGTCATTTGGTGTTTTAACTATCTCCCTTTTTATTGTAGACAGAGTGAAAGATTAGACAAATTATGTTCTGACTTGATTGACACAACCAAATAGAGAGTTCTAAGGTAATGAACACTACTTTTAGTTTTTTTTATTTTATATTTTTAATTACTAATTAAATTAAATTTTAACTGTATTTAGGTTCTAGTACAAGCTGAAAGAGTTGCCCCTTATAAATGTTGTTGTGAAGGTAAACTTTCAGCATTAAAGGTACAATTTAATGCCAATTTGAAGGACATCCAAAAAATAGTGATTGAAAATGCACATATAATTGAATTACTTGAGCATATTCAACTTGATCTTGGAAACCAAAAATAATTATGGATGATTCAAAAAATAGCAAGGACGAATTCCAAAATCCATATAAATGCCCAAAACTTAATGAACCTGATGTAGTCATTATCTCATCTAGAAAGATGATGTTGATACAGATGGTGATCTTGACTTAAAAAAAAACTATGACAGATTCCTCCAACTATGATAACTCCAATGATTGTAGAGTTGGCAACATTATTGAGTCAATGGTAAACAAGATGAAATTATTAGGTCTTGTTGATATTGAGGATTGCCCTATTGTAACACATCTTGGAATGAAACACGAACTTCAGGATGAGGTATATGTTTATTTTCAAAAGTATTTTTTATATTTTTCAACAAATCACATGAAATTATAATATCCAAATTTTATTTCTTTGTAGGATGATAACATTGAAGAGAATGAGAGACTTGATGGAGACTCCTCAATGCCCAAAGTCCAAATCAAACAAAGTGAACAAAATATTCAGCACATATTCCACATCAGATATCAATTGGTACTAATATTTTGCTCAAGAAACAAAATTCTCAGTTTAAGGTTGGTCGATTTGTGACAATACATCCAATCAATAAGGATGATTGGACATTGTTTTAGAACAAATTTGACAAGTCACTTGGTATAATTTATGTAATTATGTTTCTCATATTAAGTATGCTAAAATATAAATAATTTTATAATTTTGTTAACAAAATTTTAATTTCTTGATATTTTGGTTAGTGATGCCATAGTCAAAATAGTGGGCTGAGTAAAGTTTAATTTTCAAAAATAGTCATCTTTGTTTGTAATGAATTGTCTCTAATATTTGTTTATTGGTTTATGTCATAGATAATATGTACATTTGTTGAATTTTATACATATACAGCGATTGAAGAGCTTCAAATCGAAGTGCTCTTGGAATTTTCTTATATTATAATGCATGTCTTGATAAAATAGTATAATTTTTTTCGTTCTGCTATTTTAATAATTCTTACCTAATATTAGTACTTTTATATTATACAGAAATCATTATTGGCAAAAACAACTGATAATGGTATCTTGAATTGTGGTGAAAAATATCATCCTCGCTTTATGTATGATCTACAGTGCTGTGAGAAACTAAAATTTAATTATTATTAATATCGTTTGATCACCGTTTTAATTATTAATTCATAATAGATTTATTTTTTTTATTAATCTTACAAGTTTTAATTCTTATATGCACATATTTTTATGCCTATACCCAATCCATTTGAACATTGGTTTTTGGCTATAGTTGTCCTCTTCAAAAAAAGTTGTAAAAATATGGGATTATTTACCAAACAAAAAAAAGAACTCATCTCGTTGAGGGCAAACCAAATTATTAGTAACAAATCCTTTCTTGATTATGTTTGTTAACACTACAACAGGAAAGATTATTTACGGCGGGCCAAAACCGCCGTAAATAATCTTTTACGACGGTTCAGTTGTTCGACGCAAAAAACAAGCGACGAAGCAGGATTGACAATTATCACACATTTTTACGGCGGACATAAAACCACAGTAAAAAGTTACTATTTACGACGGACAAAAAACCGCCGTAAAAAGTTTTTATACAATTTTTGTACAGCTATCGTGGGTTGATGGGAAATCACCGTAAATAGTTAGGAAATTTTTTTTGTGTCGACCAGAAAACTGCCGTAAATAGTTAGCAAATGTTTTTCAAAGTTTCGCTTCTTGTGCTATTCTATATTTATTTGCTGTTTACGAAATAATTAACCTGTTTCAGAAAAATGTTTTGTTATAATTTTGTAACCATTCATTCAATGAATATAATAAAATCAAATCAAATACAAAAATATCTCATATAATGGTTCAATCATAATCCAAAAAAATCAAATATAATGCAATCACCATCCACACTATTCAGCATGTTATAATCAAACAGTTAAACAACATGTCAGTTAGATAGTTCAACAACCTTCACATATTTTAATCATTTGATAAGTAAATTTACAAAAAACTTGGTAAACAAAATTATCCATGTTTTGCCTTAAACGTAGCCCTCATACAAGCATCCCCATAAATTCCAAAATTATCTTCTTCAAAATCTCTATTGGGTGATAACTCACCCTCTTCTTTTTCAATTTTGGAGGACCTAACAGATTCTTCATGATATTTATTGAACTTAGCACCATCTTTAAAAACTCCATTAGCTAATGGAGCAGGTTTTGCAAGATCACCACCCTGAGAAACCAATTACATATTTAACATCAGAACGCAAAAATAAATAATCCATTGTTCTCTCAGTTGGTGACTTCTACATCAAGAAAGATTTCATAGTTGTCAAAACTGTAAAATCATACCTCTGATGGAGGGACTTCATCAATACTAGGGTCAAGTTTCATCAAAATCATAGGTGTCATGCTCTTGCATGTACAATAATCCACCCCTATAGCTGCACTCATAACTGCCCCACATGTTTTTGCATTTGCACTCCGAGCATTGGCATGCCAGCCTTGTTGACCCACGTATGGCAACCCAAGAGGGGGGGTGAATTGGGTTTTTATTTATCAAAACGGATTTAGAAAACTTTTCTTGAAAGTTCAAAATTATTTAACTCTTTCTTTGAGAATAAAGATGAAGAAGATGAAAATAGAATGCAATCAAGAGAATAGCAATAAAGAACAATCACAAATGCAACTAAATATAAAGAGATAAGGGATAGAGAGAGTGCAAACTCAATTTACGTGGTTCGGCAAACCTTGCCTACATCCACGGGCTCCTAGCTCCACGATCTAAGCTTTCCACTACGTTGTAGAAATCTTTACAACTTGCTTGATGAACAACCTCACCAAGACTTTTTCTTCCAACTCTTGATAACACCACACCAAGAGTTCTTCTTGATGAACAACCTCACCAAGGCAACTTCCTTCAACTCTTGATAACACCACACCAAGAGTTCTTCTTGATGAACAAACTCACCAAGGAAAGAGTTCTCTCAAGGATAACTTTTATCCTTTACAAGAAGATCTCACTCTCACCACAATACAAGAACAAAGATAATTTTTACAACAAAAGTACAACTCTCTTCAAAGAGTAGATAAAGAATATAAAAGCTCTCTAGACTTGATATTTCTCTTGTTTTTTGCTTGATAGATGCTTCTCTTGCTCTTCTTGAACTGCATGGGAGAAGGGCTCCTTTTATAGGCAAATGAGATGAACTTGAACAAGTGAAGACACCAACTCCAAATTTTCTGCCCACCATAAAAACCATAATTTTGTCTGCCATTTTTGTCAATGTTCCGTTTGAAATTTGAAACTATGCAAAACATAAAAGATTTGTAAGTTTGAATAAGCTTTCCAACGCATCAAGAATCAAGTCATTTGGATATCTGTAGCTCAAGATATGGCCAAAACACCATTCCATGCTCATGTGACTTGATTTTTCTTTCTTGTGTCAGTCTATCAAATTTAATGATAATTCTGTCAGCCTTCCGTTTGAAATTTGAATTTCTTCAAGACTTAAAAGATCTTAATATTTGAATAAGATTTCCAAAACATTAAGAATCAAAGCATTTGGATATCTCTATCTTAAGATATGGCCAAAACACCATTCGATGCTCATGTGAGTTGAGTTTTCTTCTCTATGTCAATCCACCGAATTGCATGTCAATTATGTCAGCCTTCCATTTGAAATTTGAATTTATTCAAAACATATGAAATGTTCTTCATTAAGTCATATTTCCAATGCCATAAGAATCAAGTCATTTTGATTTTTCTAGCTCAAGATATGTCCAAAGGAGTATTCGGTGCTAATGTCAGCTGCTTCCATTTGTCTTTCAACTTGCATGATGATTTGGACAACCTTGCACTTGAAATTTGAATTTCATTAAAACATATGAAATGTTATAAATTGAGTAAGCTTTCCAAAGGCTCAAGAATCATGTCATTTGGATATTTGTAGAGATATATATGACCAATTGATTGCACATTACTCATGTGTCACATTCCTTGAGTCAATCCTTGTTCTTAAACTTTGGTGCCTTTAACATGTAGTCTTCTCCTTAGCTTCAACACTTCATTTTTAATAAGCCTCTTCTTGATTTTACAATTATTTCAATGATCTTAATCTTGCACATAAATAAACATGTTAGTAAATCTTAATTAATCAATGTGTATTGTTATCATCAAAATTATCATGTAGCCTTAGGGGCTAACAATCTCCCCTTTTTGATGATGACAAACCATTGATTGCTTTAAAATAATATCTAAAATCAAGAATGAAAATAAAATCAATAATAAGCAAAAAGAATGACACTTGTTATGAATATAAGCAATCCAACTATTTCTCCCCTTTTTGTTATCATCAAAAAGATGTAATCAAATTAACTACTCCCCTAAATATATTCTCCCCTTAACATATGCTACCATTCAAAGATTATCATATAAAGCAAAATTAAGACATATCCAACATGCCTAATTCTCTTCTAATTATGCAAAATCTATCTTGACTAAGGGGTTTAGTCATATTTGGGTCTAGGAGACTAATTCTCAAACTAGATTTCTCTCAAATTGGTTCAATTTCTTCTGCATAGCCAAAATCCAACTTTCCTCATTTTTGGCTTCTTTAAAAGATTTTGGTTCAAATTGAGAGACAAATGCAAAATGATTACAAAAGTTCCTAAAAGAAGATCTAGTTCTCATACTTTGTGATGGTTCACCAATAATGAGATCTTTTAGGGTGAGCTTTTTCATACCTTCATTCCTTTGATAATCTTGGGAATAATCAATTACTTCCTCACGCTTTTCTTGTTGAAGTTGTAATTCATCTTGGCTTTTTTCATCAAGCCTTGATTCCTTGATTTACTTTTCTACCTCAACAATATCATCATCTAAATTCTTTGAAGAAATCACATTAGTTTCATCAAATTCAACATGCATAGGATCTTCAATAGCAAGAGTCTTTTTTTTTTATTAAAAACTCTATATGCTTTACTATGATTGGAGTAGCCAACAAAAATTCCAACATCGGCTTTTGCATCAAATTTTTCAAGGTTATCCTTGGTGTTTAAAATAAAACATTTACATCCAAAAACTTTAAAAAATCCAATGTTGGGTTTTCTTCCTTTCCAAAGTTCATAAGGAGTTTTCTTTATTAAAGCTCTAATATGGATTATAAAGCATGCAATATTAACGGTTTCAGCCCAAAAATATTTTGGCAAATAATTTTCAAGTAACATGGTCCTAGCCATTTCTTGGATAGTCCTATTTTTCCTCTCAACAACACCATTTTGTAATGGAGTTCTCAAAACCATCACAAAGATTTTCAAATGCAACATTGTCTACTTCACCACCATGATCACTCCTAATGGACACAATAGAATACCCTTTTTGATTTTGGACTCTTTTAGCAAATTTTGAAAAAACTTGTATGGCCTCATTTTTAGTTTTCAAGAATAATACCCAAGTGAATCTTGAATAATCATCCACAATAACAAAAACATAATACTTTCCACCAAAGCTTTGAGTTCTTGATGGTCCAAATAAATCTAAATGAAAGTAATTTGTGGAGGTTTATTAGTTGAAATAAATTTCTTTTGTTAAAAAAAAATTCTCACTTGTTTTCCAAATTGACAAGCATCACAAATCTTATCCTTTTCAAATTTTATTTTTGGAAGACCATCAACTAAATCATTTTTAGAAAATTTTGAAATTGTGTCCATGCTAGCATGACCTAACCTTCTATGCCATAACCAAGCATCATGATTAACAATGAAACAATTTTCTACAAGATCATTAACATCAATATCAATTGTATAAATATTACCACATCTATTACCAACAAATAATGTCTTATTGTTACTAACATCCTTAATCACACATCTATTAGGCTCAAAAGTAAAAAATATCCCTTATCACACAATTGACTAATGCTAATCAAATCATGTTTTAAACCATGAACAAGCAAAACATCTTTAATAATAGGTGAAGAAGGGTTACCAATATCACCATGTCCGATTACCCTTCCTTTGGCATTATCACCGAAGGTCACATATCCTCCTTTCTTCATGATTAATCTTGAGAACTTGGAGGCATCTCCGGTAATATGCCTTGAGCATCCACTATCTAAGTACCACTTGTGTTTGCCACTCCTTTGTTTCTATAATCAACATTCAAAGAGCGACTTTTTGGTACCCAAATGTTCTTGGGTCCTTGGGGGTTAGTTTATGGTAACTTTTTGGAACCCATATTGTTTCAAATTAGGATTTCTCTTAACATAGCAAGAATGCACTTTGTGTCCTTTTCTTCCACAATAAGTACATGAATGATTAGGATTATTCCTGGAAGATGCATGAACAAAATAGTTTTTAAAATAGTTTTGAGTTTTATGAGTTTTATATCCTAACCCTTTTTTATCAAAAATACACGCCTTTGCTTTTGTAACATAGAATTCAAATTTTTTGTGCTTTTTGTAAACAATCAACAATATTTCTTAAGTCATTATTTTCCTTTTTCAAAATAACATTTTCTTTCTCTAATTTATCAAAATCCTTTTGTTTTAAAATGTCATTTTCAGTTTTTAATAAATGTATTTGATTTTCCAAACTTTCAAAATCTTTTTGCTTTAAAATTTCATTTTCATTTTCTAAAGCTTCATTTATTTCCACCAACTCTTCTAATTGAGATAACATGACTTTTGACTTCTTTTTGAAAGCATTGATTTTTGAATTTTGCTTATCAACTTGCACATGTAAATTTTGGAATGCTTCAAGTAATTCATCATATGAAAGGTTAGGATCATAGTTTTGAATACTTACCTCATCTTCTCTTAAAGCCATAAAGCACATGTTTGCCACTTTGTAATCTTCTTCTTCATTTTCCTTCAAGGCGATTTCATGAGTTATGAGAGAACCCATAAGTTCTTCTAATAGTAGTTTGGTGAGGTCCTTTGCTTCTTGAATTGCCGTCACCTTTGGCTCCCAAGATTTTGGTAGACACCTAAGAATCTTTCTCACCATTTCAACATTAGAATAAGATTTACCAAGAGATTTCAAACATTAATAATATCCGTAAATCTAGTAAACATTTAAGAAATTGATTCATCTGATTTCATCTTAAAAAGCTCATAACTATGAACTAGCATACTAATTTTGGATTCTTTAACTTGACTAGTTCCTTCATGAGTTACTTCAAGTGTGTGCCATATTTCTTGTGCCGTAGAACAAGTAGATATTCTATTAAACTTATTTCTATCTAGAGCACAATACAACACATTCATAACTTTAGCATTCAAACTCAATTTCTTTTTATCATCTTCACTAAACTCTTTAGGTTCTTTAAGCATGCATTCCCCATTTTCAATTTTGGTAGGAACAAAAAGTCATTCCAAAACAATAGACCACAAATCATAATCAAAAGATTTCAAGAAAATAATCATTCTAGTTTTCCAATAAGAGTAATCACTTCCATTAAAAAATGGAGGTCTAGATATAGAAAGTCCCTCAACATATGAAGTTGAATTAAAAGTTGCCATAGCTCAAAAATCGATTAAGATTTTAAAAAAAATGAGCAACCTTGCTCTGATACCACTTGTTGACCTAGGTATGGCAACCTAAGAGGGGGGTTGAATTGGGTTTTTATTTATCAAAACGGATTTAGGAAACTTTTCTTGAAAGATCAAAATTATTTAACTCTTTCTTTGAGAATAAAGGTGAAGAAGATGAAAATAGAATGCAATCAAGAGAATAGAAATAAAGAACAATCACAAGTGTAAGTTAATATAAAGAGATAGGGATAGAGAGAGTGCAAACTCAATTTACGTGGTTCGGCAAACCTTACCTACATCCACGGGCTCCTAGCTCCACGAGTTAAGCTTTCCACTAAGTTGTAGAAATCTTTACAACTTGCTTGATGAACAACCTCACCAAGACTTTTTCCTTCAACTCTTGATAACACCACATCAAGAGTTCTTCTTGATGAACAACCTCACCAAGGCAACTTTCTTCAATCCTTGATAACACCACACCAAGAGTTTTTCTTGATGAACAACCTCACCAAGGCAACTTCCTTCAACCCTTGATAACACCACACCAAGAGTTCTTCTTGATGAACAACCTCACCAAGGCAACTTCCTTCAACCTTGATAACACCACACCAAGAGTTCTTCTTGATGAACAACCTCACCAAGGCAACTTCCTTCAACTCTTGATAATATCACACCAAGAGTTCACTCAAGGATAACTTTTTATCCTTTAGAAGAAGATCTCACTCTCACCACAATACAAGAACAAGGATAATTTTTACAACAAAAGTACAACTCTCTTCAAAGAGTAGATAAAGAATATAAAAGCCCTCTAGACTTGATATTTCTCTTATTTTTTTGCTTGATAGATGCTTCTCTTGCTCTTTCTGATTGCATGGGAGAAGGGCTCATTTTATAGGCAAATAGGATGAACTTAATCAAGTGAAGACACCATCTCCAAATTTTCTGCCCACCATAAAAATCGTAATTTTGTCTGCCATTTTTTTCAATGTTCCGTTTGAAATTTGAAATTTATAAAACATAAAATATCTGTACATTTGAATAAGCTTTCCAACGCATCAAGAGTCAAGTCATTTGGATATCTGTAGCTCAAGATATGGCCAAAACACCATTTGGTGCTCATGTGACTTGATTTTTCTTCCTCGTGTCAGTCCACCGAATTGAATGATAATTCTGTCAGCATTCCGTTTGAAATTTGAATTTCTTCAAAACATAAAAGATCTGCATATTTGAATAATATTTTCAAAACATTAAGAATCAAAGAATTTGGATATCTTTATCTTAAGATATGGCGAAAACACCATTCGGTGCTTATGTGAGTTGATTTTTTCTTCCTTGTGTCAGTCCACCGAATTGCATATCAATTATGTCAGCCTTCCATTTGAAATTTGAATTTCTTCAAAACATATGAAATCTGCCTCATTATGTCCTCTTTCCAATTCCATAAGAATCAAGTTATTTTGATTTTTTTAGCTCAAGATATGTCCAAAAGAGTATTCAGTGCTCATGTCAGCTGCTTCTATTTGTGTTTCAACTTGCATGATGATTTGGACAAACTTGCACTTGAAATTTGAATTTCTTTAAAACTTATGAAATGTTACAAATTGAGCAACCTTTCCAAAGGCTTAGGAATGACATCATTTGGACATTTTTAGAGATACATATGACCAATTGATTAAACATTGCTCATGTGTCACATTCCTTGAGTCAATCCTTGTTCTTAAACTTTGGTGCCTTTAACATGTAGTCTTCTCCTTAGCTTCAACACTTCATTTTAATAAGCCTCTTCTTGATTTTACAATTATTTCAATGATATTACTCTTGCACATAAATAAACATGTTAGTAAATCACAATGAATCAATGTGTATTGTTATCATCAAAATTATCATGTAGCCTTAGGGCTAACATCATCAACTGAAGATCAAGGATGAAGATATTTTGAAAACAACGTTCCAAACAAGAACAAGTCACTACGAGTTCCTTATGATGCCATTGGGACTCACTAATGCTCCAACTACCATTATGGACTTGATGAACTACGTGTTTCAAAATTTCTTGGATAAGTTTGTGATCTTGTTCATCAAAGACATTCTAGTGTATTCCAAGAATCAAGGTAAGCACGAAGAACACTTGAGAGTGGTGCTGCAAATATTGAAGAACAAACAACTATATGCTAAATTTAAGAAATATGAATTGTGGCTGAGTCAAATATCTTTTTTGGGTCACATAGTTTCTAGAGAAGGTATATCTATGGATTCGAGTAAGGTTAAAGCCATCATAAGGTGGCCAAGGCCAACCAATGTGAGCGAAGTTTGAAGCATTCTGGGTTTGGCAGGTTACTATAGGCAATTTGTTGAAGGTTTCTCTAGAATAACCTCAATGTTAACGAAGTTAACGAGGAAGAACGTGGCATATGTATGGTCAGATGAATATGAGAGAAGTTTTCAAGAACTTAAAAATAGATTGATGGCTGCTCTAGTACTCACTATTCCTTTGGGTACCGAGGGATTTGTAATCTATAGTGATTCCTCTAAACATGAGTTAGGGTGTGTATTGATACAGAATGGCAAAGTCATAGCTTATGCTTCTCGACAATTAAAAAGCTATGAGAAGAACTACCCTACTCATGATTTGGAACTAGCAGTGGTGGTGTTTACACTTAAAATTTGGAGGCATTATTTGTACAGAGCAAGGTGTGAAATCTATGCCAACTACAAGAGCCTCAAATATTTCTTCACTCAAAAAGAGTTGAATATGAGGCAAAGGTGATGGCTAGATTTAGTCAAAGACTATGATTGTGTGATTAACTACCATCCTGGAAAAGCTAACGTGGTAGCAAATGCACACAGTTGAAAATCTTTGGGTCACATGGCCATTTTAATATCAACACAGAAGCAGATAAGATTGGACTTGGATAGACTCACTATTGAAGTTATTTAGCCAAGTGAATATCTACACTTAGCATCTTTACCAGTCACTACAAGAAAAACAATTTTTTGCGACAAAATTTTTTGCGACGAAATAAAATTCGTCGCAAAAAGCGGCCTTTTGCGACAAAATCATTATTTCGTCACAAAAGTTAGCATTTAAAAAAAAAAGATATTTTACGAGGAATTTTTCGTTGCAAAATAAAACCTTTAGCGATGAATATTCATTTCCTCGCTAAAAACTCGAGTGACTAATTAGGGAAGCATTTTTTGCGACGAAATAAAACCAATTGCGACAAACTTTTCGTCGCAAAATGTATTACACAAAGACGGGATTTTGTGACAAAAATTTTATAGCAACATGAACATTTTTTGCGACAAAATTATGTTTCTCGCGAAAAAAAGACATTTTGCGACAAAAAATTCCTCACTAAAGGCCATTCTAATTTACCATGCATATATGGCAATACTTGACATTTTGCGACGAAAAAATAATTCCTCGCAAAATGTGACCTTTTGAGAGGAAATTTTCCTCGCAAAAAATCTATTTTTTGAGACAAAAAATTCCTCGCGATAAGCCATTTTAATTTACCATGCACACGTGGCAATACTGGACATTTTGCGACAAAAACGTGATTTCTCGCAAAATGTGACCTTTCGCGAGGAATTTTTTTGTCGCAAAAGGTTTATTTTTTGTGACAAAAAATTCCTTGCGAAAAGCCATTTTAATTTACCATGCACACGTGGCAATACTGGACATTTTGCGACAAAAACGTGATTCCTCGCAAAATGTGACTTTTTGCGAGGAAAATTTTGTCGCAAAATGTGACTTTTTGCGAGGAAAATTTTCTCGCAAAAAGTCACATTTTACGACAAAAAATTCCTCGCGAAAAGTCATTCTAATTTACTATGCACACTTGACAATATTGGATATTTTGCGACGAAAATTTGATTCGTCGCGAAATGTGACCTTTTGCGACAATAAATTCCTCGCAAAAAAGTTAACCTTTTGCGAGAAAAAATTTCTCGCGAAAAGCCCGTCTAACTTATTATGGACATGTGACAATACTGGACATTTTGCGACGAAAATATATATTCCTCGCAAAATATGACCTTTTGCGAGAAAAAATTCCTCGCAAAAAGTTATTTTTTTAAAATTAAAACTTAATAACTTTCCTCTTTTGTTTCCTTCTCTTTGTTTAAAAAATGACAAAAAAAAAGAATAAAGAAAGTATTAAAAATCTAATTTGATTTTCTATAAATTGACAATTTTTAAATATAGCAGGGTCATTTGGATATTCATACAAATTTTATTAAAAAAAAGACCCTTTGTAATTCCATTCATGCTTTTAAATGTGAAAAACTATTAAGATATTTTAAATTTAGTGTTTGTAAAGGAGATAAATAATTAAAATAAACTCTCTCTATATATATATGTGTGTGTGGGTGTGTGTGTGTGTGTGTGTGTGTGTGTGTGATATGAATCGTTAATAATCTAATAATCAAGCGTAAAATTTATTGCTAATTATTTATATATAATCTAATTTATGTGTGATTTATATATGTCTAACTGCTAAATTACAATTATGATAAACTTATTACCACGACTAATTTTTAATTGATGAAAACGAGATTGGAAAAAAATCTAACTTCTAAAAATCTAATTTAATTTTCAACGTTTAATTATATGTCAAATAAACATAAATAAATAAATAATTAATAATCATGTAATGTTGCCTATAATTATGTTTTTTATTTTTTTGTTATAAAGTGTATTAATTTAGACAATATATTTCTCTTAGACTTTTAATTTTTATCGTATAGCTTTGAGTAAATTGTTGAGATATTTTAAACAATTGTTAGAGTTTATTTTAAGAGAGATAAATAATTAAAATGAACTCTATAACAAAAAATAAATATATTTGTTACATATTGATTACTATATGAATAATTAATCATTTACTGGTAAATGGCAAAAACTAATTTTCAATTCGTAATACATATGATACTTGTAACATATGTATATGTATATATGTCTAATAATTAAATTACTTATATGAAAAAAAATATTTTTTATAATTGTAAAAAATATTTTTAATAATTGTTATTTTTATAAAAAAATGGATAATTAATTTAAAGGCATTTTATACTTGAAAATAAATGCAATTTTGTTATATTTTTATTAATTATAATATGAATAAGTAATCATTTACTAATCAAATTAGAAAAACTTATTTTCAATTTCTTATAATAACAAATATGACATATATAGATATCTAATTATTAAATTACAACTATTACAAATTTATGGTTTGCATTTGTCAAGATATTTTAAATATTAATTGTTAGCATTTGTAAAATGAATAAATAATAAAAAAATTCACTAAAAGTAAATGTATTTGTTACATAATAATTATCATATGAATATTTGATCATTTATTTATTAAAGTATTAAAAGCTTATTTTCAATAACTCGCACATAACAATTATGTCATATGTATAGATGTTTAAGCATTATGCATTTATTAATGATAGTTGACTTGTGTGTATTTTGTTAACACTTTAATACATATGACAATTATGACATACGTTTATATGTTAATAATTAAATTATCTCCATCACAAATTAATTTTTTAAATTTGTAAAACATATTTTTAGTGTTTTTAAAAGAAATAGATAATTAAAATAAATTATAGCTAAAATGAATAGAATCTTTTTGTTACATATATGATTATAATATCAATAATTAATTATTTATTGATCACTAAAGAAATTTTTTTTTGTAATTCCTCATATAACAACTATGACATATGTATAAATGTCTAACTATTGTTTACATTTGTTAAATAATTCTTGAGTTGTTGTACCTATTTTATTAACATTTTAATACTCAATAAAAAATAATTAAATACCATATAATGTTTTATATTTCTATTATATATGGTTGTTATATTATTTATTAATTTGTCATCAAATTATTTAATACCAATCCAATATTATATAAATTTAATTATGGATGAAAATTTAATTAATAAATAAACTTATAATTATCCAAGTCTAAGTATGGTTTATTTAAATATTTTTAATTTTAGATTTAGATTTTAATTTTAATATTTTTTTAAAGACTTATAGTGACAAAAATTTTGTCGCAAAAGATTAGCATTTTGTCGCTAAAGATTAGCATTTTAGACTTTTAGCGACCACTTTAAAATTCCTCGCAAAATGGGGTCTTTTGCGAGGAAAATTTAAATTCAAATTCGTCGCAAAAACTAAATTTTAGGCTGACTTTTTCCCGCCTATTAAATTTCAAAATTTTTACACCTTTAGCGACAAAAAATTTTTTCAATAGCTCGCACATGATAGTTATGCCATATGTATAGATGTCTAACTATTTTACATTTGTTAATGATTGTTGACTTGTATGTATTTTGTTAACACTTTTATCCTCAATTAATTAAAACTAACTAAATACCATGCAATAATTTTATATATCTAATGTATGTAGTTAATACATGATTAATTAATTGACATTAAATTATTTAATATTAACCTAATATTAAATAAATTTAATTATGTTGGATGAATTTATTTAATTACTAAATAAATTTATAATTATCAAAGTCCAAGTATGATTAATTTCAAAATCTTCTTAGTTTTTTATTATAATTTTCACATTTGTATACTTTTTATGACAAATAAAAGAGTCTTTAACATTTTTTTAAGATTTTTAGTGAGGAAATTTTCGTCGCAAAAAGATTAATATTTTGTCGCAATATATGATGTTTTGCGATGATTTAATTTCATCGCAAAATGAGGTTTTTTGCGATGAAATACGAATTTATATTCGTCGCAAGAAATAAAATTTAGGCGGACTTATTCCCGCTTGAGAATTTTGAAAATTTCAAGTTCTTTAGCGACGAAAAATTTGTCGCTAAAGATCAAAATTTTTGTCGCAAAATGAAATTTGGGCGGACTTTTTCCCACTCTTGAAATTTCAAAATTTTGAAACTCTTTCTCGATGAAAATTTTATCACAAAATATCAACATTTTGTCGCAAAAAAAAAATTTTTAGCGAACTTTTTCCCGTTTTCATTTTTTTCATAATTTTAAAAACTATTTCACAACAAAATTTTCGTCACTAAAGGTTAAAATTTCGTCGCAAAATATCCAACTTTTATTATATATACATGGGTTAATTTTTTGGATTGTTTCATTTTCTTCTATCACTTCCAATTCTCTACTCCTTTTCTTTTCCCAACATTTGGTAAATACTTTTACTCTTTCTTTTACATTTGTGTTGTAATATATTTTCTTTAATAGTTTAATATATTTTTATTTATTTTAATATTTGATTGATATTATTGTCTTTTGTTTGATAGGTATTTTTGAAGATGGAATACAACTCAACATTCTCAACATTCTCAAATTCTTTGCTTCTTCAACATTGTTTTTTTCATAAACTCATTTTTTATGCTTTAATTATTACTTAACATTTTATTTTTATTTTTTTGTTTTTAATAGGTATTTTTGAAGATGGGTTGTACTTGAAGATTTGAGGATTCATACAAAGTCAACAACAAAAGAATTTTTGGAGGATGAAGTTTTGCATTTTTCTTTCTCTTTTTTGTATTTTTTTTTAATTTTGCTATGTACAAAGGTTGATATATTGTAAAAATATATTGTGATAAATTTTTTGTAATTTGTTGTTAATTAATGAAATTATTAATATAAAGAATTAAGTTGTGTAATGAGACATGTCATTTATTCTAAAATTTATAACTAATTAAAAAATAAAATCTATAAATTCTTAAAAAATAATCAATTTTCGTGTTAAAAATTTATTGCGACGAATTTTTTGTCGCTAAAGGTAGTATTTAGCGAGAAAAAATTGGTCGCAATAAACTTTTTTAACTAAAATAATTTTATTAAAAAATGAGTTGTTTTCTAACAATTTGCGACAATATTGGAATTCATCGCAAAATATACTCTTTTGCGACAATTTTTATTTTGTCGCAAAAAGTTGACGTTATGTGATCTTTTTTGTGACGAAATATTTGTCGCAAAATACCACTTTTTGCGAGAAAAATTTTGTCGCAAAAAGACTTTTTGCGAGGAATTCCAGAATCGTCGCAAAAAAACATATTGCGACTCACATATTGCGACTGGAGCGCGACGAATTTATTTTTATCGCAAAAACTTATTGCGACGAAAAATTTCGTCGCAAAAAATCAATTTTCCCGTAGTGAGTGCAGCCCACTAGATGCATTTTTAAGGAAGGTAATGGAGGAGATTCTTTTGGTAAAGAGACCAGAATTCGCTCATTCTGATGACAGAATCTTATACCAGAAAGGAAGACTATGTGTACCTAACATGGTTGAATTAAAGCAAGAGGTATTGAGCGAAGCACATAATTCTTCATATTTGATACATCCCGGTAGTAAAAAAATGTACCGAAATCTTCGAGCCAATTACTGGTGGATAGGAATGAAGAAAGAAATAGCCCAGTTTGTGGAATAATGCCTGACATGCCAACAGGTCAAGATTAAGCATCAAAGACCATATGGACTACTCAAGTCGTTAATGATACCAAAGTGGAAATGGGAGCATATAACTGTGGACTTTGTGTTGGGTCTACCCTAAACTTTAAACGCATATGATGCCATTTGGGTGATTGTAGACTTGTTGACAAAGTCCACACATTTTCTTCCTATACGTACCACTTTTACCATGGATAAATATGCTTGGATCTACATGGATGAGATAGTCAGACTTCACAAAGTATCGATATCTATTGTATCAGATCGGGATCAAAGGTTTACCTCATTGTTTTGGAGGAGTTTGCACAAAGTCATGGGAACTAAGTTGAATTTTAGTACGACTTTTAATCCCCAAACAAAGGGACAATCTAAGAGGACCATTCAAAATTTTGAGGACATGCTTAGGGCTTGTGTGATTGATTTCAAAGGTAGCTGGGATAAGCACTTGACCTTGGTCGAATTTGCTTATAATGACAGTTATAAAGCTACCATCTATATGGCCCCGTATGAAGCATTGTATGGAAGAAAATGTAGATCTCTTGTCCATTAGGATGAGGTTGGTGAGAGAAATTTGCTTGGACCCGAAATTGTTCAGTAGACCTGTGAAGTCATTGTAAAGGTGAAGGAAAGACTGAGAATGACTCAAAGTAGATAGAAGAGTTATACTGATCACCTCAGAAAGGAGCTTGAATTTGAGGTGGGCAACAAGTTTTTCCTCAAAGCGGCTCTAATAAAAGGATGATGAGATTTATTAGGAAAGGAAAATTAAATCCAAGGTACATTGGCCTGTATGAAATTTTAGAAAGGATCAGGGATGCAACTTATTGGCTTGTGCTGCCAACCTCATTATCGAGTGTGCACGATGTATTCCATGTATCTTTGTTGAGGAAATACATCTTAGATCTTTCTCATGTTTTGAGTTCTGAATTACAAGAACTAAAAGATGAGTTGTCATACGAAGAAGGGCCATTGCAAATAGTAGACCACAAGGAACATGGAATTCTATTAAGAATTCCTTTGGTGAAAATGCAATGGAAGAATCACTCCACTAAAGAAGCAACATGGGAGTGAGAGGATGAGATGCGCAAGGAATACCCCTCCTTATTCAAGAAAATGGCCTAAATTTCAGGAACAAAATTCTTTTAAGGGGTGGGAGTTGCAACATCCTAAGTTTTGTAATACTAATATGTCTTGAATATTGGTATATTTATAAAGGTCTATGTTGTAATTATTAAAATTTTATGGGGTAAGTAAAGAGACTTAAAGATATTGGAGTCAAATTGAAATTTTGTTTTGAAGCTTATCTATATATATGATTAAGTTTCTAGAACTTGCACCCTTTTCCCTTGTCTTCAAGAAGGCTCCAGCCCTCTCTCTCTCTCCCTCTTGTTCTTTTCATTTGTGAGAAATCAAGGAAATACACTGGAAGCTAGGAGGAATTCAAGGTAGGAATCTTTTTCTCCTTCAACATCTAATGGTTAGTTATCAAATTTTGTGAAGGAATATTAGGCTAGTCTATGGTTTATGGTATGTTCATGTTATGTATACATTTAAGTTTGTTTGAAATCACAAACTTTGGTAGTCAAATTGAGTATTGGGGAGAATAAATTTTCTTAAACATTCTAGCGCTATCATTCGATTCTAAAAATTTTATATGTGAGATTAGACACATCAAATAGTTTATAGAAATTTGAATCACTCAAAAATTCAAAATCGGTTGTTTATGGTGAATTTTCTAAATTACTGAATCAAAAATTTGGTCTCCCTTATTTTAAAATAGAGTACGGGAACTGGGATTTAATTAAGGGGCCTATCCACCATGAAAAATTCTAGTTTTTAGAGCCTAAAGTCTTGAGTGTATTTCCTATTGAAATGGAAATGTTTAGGGTTTTTGGAGTTTTGTATGAATTTACATGATTTTTCAAATTTGGGGCGGTGAAGCTGAAAATTTTCACTGTCAAAACAGAGCTAATAAGTTAAATTATGTTCGACCGACTTAGGCTCTGTATAAAATTGTGATTTTTGGGAAAATGACATTTATATGTGTCTAGTTTTGGATTGAAAAGTTTGGCAATGATTTGATTAAAGATGAATTTTATAAAATTCGTGAAAGTGCTACTGCTTAGTTATAGAACCTATGGACAAATATTGTGTATGGTAAAAATTAAGGGATTTCAAGGAGTATATGGCCTTATTTTGACTCAATATAATTCACAGGATATAATATACATATCCACTTGAGTTCCATGAAATTTGGTGAGGATTGGAAATAAATAACCTCTTGTTTACTTATTTAACCAATAAGTGACTAGTATTGGATTGTTAATGGTGTTATGAATTGGTTGCGTTTTGCTAACTCTTAAGAGGTTCATTGGTTTCTAGGTGGAAATCAAAGTCTGAGAGTGAAGGAAACCAGGTAAGAAGCTAGATCAATTAGATTTTATGTTGATTTGTAAGTTGTATTGATTTCCTTACGTTTATGTACTCCATGAATGAAATTCTAAAGAAAGCTTTGATTTTGGCTAGAAAAAAAAAATGAATTTGACCATGGATACCTGGACTTTAAGGTGAAATAGCATGAATGACATTTTTGGATGATTCATGTGATGTGTGTTTCCACTCCTTTATATATGCGTGGCTGATGTTTTGATATGAATGCTATGAGTGTGGCTTACACAAAAATGTGAATTTGTCTATATGTTTGTGAGCCATAGTGTGAAATGGCATGACGCATGTATATATGTGAAATATTATCCGTATGAAAATGCCATGAGATGTGTATGACCTTGCACACCTTATATATGTGTGTGAGAATCTATGATGTGCCATGAAATGAGCCTTTACATGCCAACTTCGGGAGAGCACTTAAATGTTTTTGTGGTAATTCATGCTTGGGTTGGGTTGTGGAAGTGTCCGCTCAAAGCCGATAAATGCTTGGGTTGGGTTGTAGAAGTGTCCGCCCGAAGCTAGCCATTGCATGTGGGTTGGTTTGTGGAAGTGTCTGCTTGAGATTGAGACGTGCATTTAGGGTTGGGTCATGGATGTGTCTGCCCGAAGCTAGCAAATGGATGATGGGTAGGGTCGTGGAAGTGTACGCCCAATTGGTGATTATGTGTGAGTGTTGTACGTGTCCCCAAAGCCCTTTAAGGCACACTACTAGAAAACCAAGCTTTTACTACACATGTTTACAGCGTTCTCCAATAAATGCAATAAAAGACATAAATCTACGACAGGCAACCACACCTGCAGTAAAAATTAAGATATCTACAACACTTTGTAAGGAACCGCAGTAAAACTTTCGTTAGTACCCTTCCGTAAACGTCTCCTTTCTAATAGCTAATCCCCAATTTTTCTAATCGCTAATTTTGTGCCCAATCCATTCACTCTCTTTCTCGCATCAAGACCCATAATTTCACGTTCCTTATCTTCATATTTGATTATGTATATTCTGTGCAGATTGAATGGTAGCTCCATCTTCATCTCCCTATGACGAGTACGTCTATAAGGCCAAGAAGGCCAAGTTGGCCAAGCAGATCGAGCACTACAAGGAGATATTCCAGTACATGGGAAGGTCATCGATTACATCACCACCATGAATAATCGTCTCGTCCATCGAGCATAAGGAGAAGTCGTGCGGTAACCAGAGGCACGTTGCCGTGATTCGCGACTATAGATCCAAGATTGAGAAGGAGTTAATTGAGATCTGTAGGGGATCTTGAAGCTCTTAGATGGGAAATTGGTTTCAGCCACTCCTGCATCTAATTTGGTGGTGTTTTATTTTAAGATAAAGGAGATTGTCATCACTACTTGGCTAAGTTCAAGACTATTGATGAGAGGAAAGTCACTATTAAGCACACGCTCAAAGCTTACAAAGCCGCTCAGGCTGGACTTTGTCTCAAATCTCTATTATGTGATTGTTTCTAGTTAGATGTGAAAAATGTGTTTGTTTGATATCTCCAAGTGTGGGTTCTTTGTTTTCATTTTTGGATTCTGTATTGAGTTGTTTGAGATGGTACCTTAGGGGTGTTGTTAGATGCTTGTCAGTTATTATTGTTAATTTTGGGATGTTTTTGTATCTAGGTTTGCTCAAATTTTAGAGATTCATGTTTTCGATGTTAGCTTTTTAGTCTCTGTTTGGTTGTCGCAAGCTGTTTATAATCATCATAGATTTCCTCTTATTGTTAATTCTTAGTTTTTCATTGCGTTATAAGACCTCTTATTGTTATTTAAATCCGATATTTCATGCTATTAAATTGAGATAAACATATTCATTTGGTTTAGATGTTGTTTGCTCTTTATGGTTAGGTTAAAGGGTTTTAATTTTTGGAACCTTTAATGTCATAATCATGTGTTAACCAAACAGTTAGGAGAGAGTTAGTGTATACCGGGTTTAGTTGCAGTTGAAAAGCAATAAAAGGAGTTAATAATAATCACGTCATACTTTTTGTTTTATTACTTATTGATAATTCATTGAGATTGTTGCTTTGAAACCATATTTTTGTGGTCTGTGGTTCAATTATTCCGTTTAATTTTTAAGATTATGCAATGAATGGTTTAGCAAAGTAATCTGTGGGCCTTGTTTTATAAATGAGCATTCTCAAAGTTTCAGGTTTAATTTTCATGAACTGCTTTAGCAAAGGCAATCTGTCAAGTTCTACTTATTTTTGTTATGATGCTTGCTATGTCTGCAAAAATTGATGATCATTTAAGAGCTTTTTGCTTGTTAGAAGAAGAAAAAATAATGCTAATATTCTGTTTTCAAGGTTTTAATTTACAGAATCCTGTATTGTTTTCCTCGATGTTAGAAAATAGTTTAGGCCACCCAATTTACTTTTTTTTTGAATGATTTGACAGTGGGACAATCCTAGCTGAAATGGTCTCATTATTTAAGAGTCTTTTGAAGATTAGCTTGCCCCACAAAGGTTTTTACTATTATTATAAAAATTTGAAATGCAATGGAATTGGATGTGATTTTATAAGACTATTTCTTTTGGGTAAAAGACAAAAAGTAAAGCAAATGATAATGATCCATAATACTTTCAAAAATGTCAAAGCTTATAATTAATGTTTGAGTGAATTTTATAATAATTTATGCTTGTCATTTCAATTCTTTAACACTTTGTGTTCAACTTCGTTTTTTCTTATTAATTTTTTCTGAAAATACATTTGGATATTGGTTAATTTCAAATCTACAATGATGATGACAACATTAAAAGTAACTAATTAATTAAATTAAACCCATGCACAAACATAAAGTACATAAATAATTAAAAAAAAGAACTTTTTTCCTTTGCTTTGGCCGAGTATTTCTTGTTTAATGGTACTAGACACAAATTAATATATTGATCCGCACATATTGCTTTATTTTGCAATGCTCATATGGAATGATTTTTGCTTTTTTTTTTAATTTCCAAAAGATAAGCAGGATAATGTCTGTTAATGTCAATAACTTTATCACTAAGAAAATACTCTCTCTTCTTTGCTTAGGAGATGTCTTCACTTTTATTCAATTCTAGGATTTATAATGATATTTTAGTATTGATTAATTGTGAGTACTTAATATTGACAAGAACTTGACAGTTGTGTTTTGTGTCGGACTTCATCAAAATTGATATTTTAGGATCACTCGTGAATTAGTATTGATTAATTGATATATATTGTGTGTTATATTGACAGTTGTGTTAATATAACAGTGAGGGAGAAATGTTTTGTAGACACAATTGTTTGTCATGTGTTGACTTACTTAAGATTATGCTTTCTTTACTTCTCAATAGTAGAAAAGTGAAGAATATCTTAACGATAAGTCATTTCAGTAATTCATATCTGATACAGAGGTTGTTAGAGAGTGATTCAGCCCATATGTTGCCCATTCTTCATCATGTTGGCTGTAGCTTTGATCCCTCAAGACAGTTCTTCAAAATTTACAATTAAATGAATTCTAAGTCCAATTATGAAATTAAGTCTATTGAGCCAGCTTTTATCTTATTCTAAACCTATTTAACTAAAACTTGAAAGTGCACAATAGGCCTAGCAAATTAAACAGTTATAACTAATTCCCAAATGTTAACATAGATAAGAGTTAACAATGATGTTAAACTTTTTAACGGTCTTGTCTTTTCTGTATATTCTCGACTTGGGATTACTGATTTTAAATTTGAACTACCTTCAATAAATTATGCAAAGAAAAGGAGGAAAGCTTGTATATCCCCTACATTTTTAGTGAGTAGCAACTTGGTTTGTAAGCTTGTTGATTAGGTATATGCATGAAAATATCCTTGTACTCAAGGTTGCTACCATTGCTGTGCATGTTTGTGTTTAAACAAGCTGAAATTACAGCCAACAATATGTAATCATAGAAAATACATTGCCATCTTTTGGAGTAAATGTAAAAAGAAAGAAGAAAATAAAGAACTTGCTACATGTAAAAAGAAAGAAGAAAGAAGAAATTTATATTATTATCTTTATTTATTATTATTTATTTCAGTTTATTGTTCATTTATTTTTATGCTTAGATTATTTACTTATTCATTTATTCTTGCATGGTCTAAAGATGGATGGCATTTTGTGTTGTTTGGAACTATTTAGGACTACAAGTTTTTCTAAACTTTTTAAAATGTCTTAGGCTTCAGTTCCGGATGCTTCAAGTGCACATCAAAATCACGTCAACCCGGACGCCGCAACAACAAATGAGGAGGAGAATGAGGAGAATTAGGTATATATGAAGTTATTTATCATTACTCAGTAATGAATAAATTTTGGCATATAACATTTATTTAAACTTCTCTAATAAACTTAGTAATAGTAAGACATTTAATTATTACATTTTAATTGTGCAGGTTTTTTTCGCATGAAAACTTGAATGGGAATAAGACTTCTAGACATATTTTATATTTCTAGACTTCTAGACTTGAATGGGATTGCAAATAAACTTGGTACTCCTATGTTGTATGTGAATGTATAACTTATTAACTTATGTGTTTGTGATAATATACTGTTATGTTGCACTATTATTTTTTATTGGAATATCATTTTATTGGGTCTTGTTTTCATATGATGAATTATTTGAATTAATTAGAAGAAGATAGATTGAAAAAATGGTTACAGGCCTGGATTTCATAAAAATTGCAAAAACGGTTCTGGTAATTGAGCTTTTTTTTTACTGCCGGCCTAATGACCGCGGTTAATGACCTGGGACAACAACAACCACTTTTTACGGCGGGCACACACCTGCGGTAAAAGTTGGACCACGATTTTTTGTAATCATTAACGGCATGCAGCGAAGCCTGCAATAGACTTTTTACGATGGGCTGAGTGCCCACGGTAAATAATTTTCACTAGACCACGAATTTTTATGGCAGGTCGATCACCCGCCGTAAAAAGCCTTTTACGTCGGGCCGAAACCGCAGTAAAAAGTAAAATAAGTTTTTACGGTGCCATTTTATACGGTGGGCTTAAACCACCGTATGCCCACCGTAGAAGGCTTTTTACCACAGTTTCGGTCTGCCATAAAAGGCCCATTTTCTTGTAGTGGCACAATTTAAGTTGTGAGTAAAATATATGTGTATGCTTATGAAGGAAAAATGTGATATACAATTACAAGGGTGGAAATGTATTTATAGGTGTTGATGTTGAAGTAGAGTAGGAATTGTGAAAAATTAGCTAAACTGTTTTTGATGGCAAACAAAGAAAATGGGCATTAAGTGTATCACCCATAAACTTAATCGACGTAGGAGCGCATGCTCCATGCTGCATATCGAGAGGAGACAAAGATTTGGCACCGTAGCGCGTGTAGGAGCGCCCACTCTTTACCTAAAATGCTCGTAAGACAGAAACTTGGCGTAGCTACCCCAAATGATCCACGCTAGTGCACAACCTATGAGTTTTTTCAATCTGACTTGTATATAAAGAAAAGGATTGCTTGGGAGACAAGCAAGAGTTATGGAGTGTATCTATGTGATCTATCCTTGCATGAATTTCAATTAAGTTTCATGTTTAGCTACTTACTGAGTGTATTACTCACTAGCTCTGTTGTGTGCCCTAGGTGAGCGTTAGATTCAGATTTTCGGAGGACGTTAGGCATAGTGGCGCGAAGTTCCCTTGACAACCATTACACCACTGCAACAATTTAATTTTGGTTGGAATTGTTTTTGATTGACATGAAATGTATATAGAATGTTCCATGGCTGAAATGGGAACTTTGTGTATTTTGGATGTAGTCTTAATGAAATCGATTGTTTTTCTCATTTATTGAGCGTGTATAGCCTTATGTAACATTTTTGTATTTATTTTGGGTTACGGGGTGTTACGGATATAACCATTTGGCTTAACCAATCGTACTGTTTTTATCTTATTAGTAAAATAAGAATAACCAATTAGTTTGCCAATTGTACTTATAACTTTAAATATAATAATCATGATTTATGATCTCTTATTGTTACAATAAAGAGTACTTATACAACTAGCATAGCTTAAAGAATGTAATTATTTAATGTTCCTATGAATACAAATATTGTACTTACAATTTGAATACAAATGTTCCACGATTAGAAAAAGAGTATGATGCAATATGTTGCACAATAATCGCGCATAAAAGCTGTATTTACAATGAAAAATATTGAAACAACTCAAAAATCACCTCAGTTTGACTTAGACTGCTATAAGGTAATAGCAAAACAATAATTATTATAATGCTAATAATTATAATAATAAATAAATGAATGTACTAATAACAAATCAGATAATACAATTACTCTATGACACAGGTCATATACAAGCCCACATCTCATGCAGTGATGGAAAACATAGGTTAATCATGTTAGACCAAAGACCCTAAAAGAGTACACTTAACTTTCTTTTTATTCTTATTATGTATCTTAATTGCTTTTCTCCCGTCAAGAAGTGCTTAATATATAAGTTAATGAATGGGTAACTCTGATATCTTTAATGCCATCAATTGAGAAAATAATGAATCTGAAAAAGTTTGTCTATTTTAATGGGCCACTTTATTAATCTTTAAGATGCGTTATTAATTTCATAATTAAATTTGAAATTAAATAAAGATTTAATACATTTAACATTCTTCCACTTGACCCATTAAACTCAATTTCATATTGATTATCATATGAAAATATTTAATCTCTCGTAAAACTTTATATTCAAATAAAAGAGTTAAAAACATGAATTATGATAGTATGTTTTTAAATCAATATTGCATTTAATCTTTTATAATAAGTACTACATTGCAAATGTAAGGGTATCTTAATTAGCTAAAGTGAACACAAAACAGAATTAAGTGCTTTATGCTGCACATGTTCCTTATGCAATTTAGGTGGCAAAGCTTTTGTTAAGGGTCTACCATCATTAACTTGGTGATTATGTACTCAAGCCAACTTTTTTGCCTTAATATGTTCTCCAACGGCTAAATATTTAATGTTGATATGTTTACTTTGACCTCCACTTTTGTTGTTCTTTATTGCAGCAGAACTATCGTAAAAATGCTTTAATTTTATAGAAATACAATCAACAACTCCAAGCCTTGAAATGAAGCTCGTAAGCCAAAGAACCTGTAATGTAGCTTCAAAAATGATACAAACTCTAATTTTGCGGTTGAAGTAGCAATTAATGATTGCTTTGCACTTCTCCAAGAGATAGAACCTCCATCTAATACAATGAAAAACCCTGATTTCAAGTTTCTTAAGTTAATGTAACCAACAAAATCAAAATCAGAATATCAACCACTCCAAGATGATCATATCGTTATCCTATAACCTTCTTTCCAATTCTTTGCAACTTTCTATTCATGTTCTACTCTAGATTACTTTGGTATGTGCCCGACATTCCTAGTACTGCGTATGCATTATCAAGTCTTATATAGACTTGGGAATACATTAAGCTTCCAACTACATAAGAACAAGGAATGTTCTTCATCTATTCCCTTACTAGATGATTCTTTGGGCATCCATTCAAATTAAATTTGCCACCTTTAACAATTGATGCTACACAAAGTGAACTTTAATCAAATATGGATATATTACATATGATAGATTGAATTATGTCTTTTATAATTTGTGTAAGCACTCAATTTTGCTTATGGTTTTTGTAAGCCCAACGATGATAACCAATGATATTAAACAAAGAAAAATATCCCAGTGAACCCTCAAGTGAAAGAAGAGTGAAAATGCCTAGAAGTAGCACATAGGAAGCTTGAAGCAAAATTGGTCATTTTGTATGTTTACCAAACATCCAAATTATCATAATTTTAGAAAAATATCTACAATGAACCAAAAAACAAGCCATATACCGTTGCAAAGCTATGGAAGTCTAGTTTATGTGAAAAATTACATTTTATGAATTGCATTTGTGTACCAAAAGTTATGGTTAGAATAGTGCGGCTGACTTATTGTTGATAGCATTAGGGTTTCAGAGGTTTTTGGCTATTGACGGCCCCCACAACCAATAAGTTTTCCTATAGTTGATCAGTTGTCCTCCATAGATACCCATAACCGATCAGTTTTTCCCCACAGCTAATCGACTATCCTTTATGCCCCAGAAACTTATTTCACCCGAATCTCACATTGCTTAAACATCTTTTCACCATCCCAAGGACTCTCTATATAAACCCACCCTATCCCTATCCCAAGGCATCAACAAAACTCAAGGGAACTCTCCCAAGACACATTCAAAATCACTCTAAAACACCTAGAGAAGGGATTTAGAGAGATTTAGTAAAGCTTTCTAAACTGAGAAATACTTTGGAGAATATTTAGTTAAACATTTTGAGGGCGTTGCTCTTTGCTCAAAACCTTGAAAAGGTATGTCCTTAGGAAAATCTTTCTATCTTCTTATTTTTCCTTCTTTGAATGTTTTGATGTCTTTGTTTTTTTACTAGCTTTTTGATGCGCGCGCATTAAGGTAAATTCTCCTCTTGTTTGTTTGTTTTCAGAATCATGTTAGGATTATAACATGTCAGGATTTTATTATATTTTTTATGTTTTCCTCTTTTTTTTCTTCTCTTTCTTGTTTAGATTATGCATGATGTTCTTTTATGTTTAGAAACATGCTTAGGTTTATGTTTGTTGAGGAACAGAATTAGGATCATTGCTTCCTTCTTGTGTGCGACTTTCCTTTCCCTCTTCATGTCCTTTTAGTTATGTTGCTTTATATTTCCTCTCTTTCTACTCCTTTTCTTTGTTTTGGGATTTGAGTATAATGGATGGACTCTTGTTGAATGCTTATATGCTTTCCTTGATTAATTTTGCATATTTTCCTATCTTTAGTGTCCTTTTGTATTTACTTTGTTTTATTGCACTCTTTTTCTTCTCCTTCTACCTTTCTTTTTATTTTTTTGGCATGTTGAGTGGGATATCACCTAATCCATAAGTGATATTCCCTCTTCTTTAAGGCTAATTAATGGACATCACTTAATCCATAAGCCATTGTACAAAGGTACATGGCATAATTGGATCCTATCCGAATAATGGATAATCATCCAAGTTGAGGGAGTTTACTTTTTCCATAAGTTCATTTCCAATGATTGCCATATCAAGCTTTTTATGCCTCTTTCTCTTTTTCTTTTATTTCTTATATTTTGAATATGCTTCTTTTATTTATTTACTTTGTTGTTTGCTTTTGGTTTGATATTATGTTTATGTTTTTGTTGCATTTTTGTTGAAATACTAGAAAACTTCTGCGTCCATAGACCAACGATCGATTGTTCATGGACTGTCAATTGGTTGTTCATGAACAACCAATTGAATTTAGGACAGCCAAGAGCTCCATCGATCAGTTCTCCTGCTTAGTCGATCGGTTGTTGTCTAGAAATTGTTGTCATGTTTCCTTTCTTTGCTTTAAATCATTTTTTTCTCTTCCACTTGTTTATTTTGTTGTTTATTTTTCTCTCATGATGATAAAAGTCTGCCTTTTTTGTTTCCTCATTCCTTTTGAAAATGATGTTTGCCTTGTTTTCTTTCACTTATGTTTAACTTTGCGTGACTCAAACTCCAAATCTTCTTATTTTCATTTTGTTTATGCTTATGATCATGAATGAACCAACATGCTCTTTTCTATGTTCTCTCTTTTTCCTTTTTTGCATGATTCATAATCATCTTATGATCTTGTTGTGGTTTTATGTATGTTTTGATATTGCGATGCTTTGCTTAGTGTTTATTACATTTATGAATTTCATGCTTTTGTTCGCCATAATTGCTCAAATACACTCGTAAATTGTTGGGATATACTTCTCCCTTCCACCATGTTTGAATACAAATGTAACTTGAGTCCCCTCTCTCTTTTTATGGATGGTTTATTTATTGTTATTGTATTATTCACTTCACATGGCTACTAAGATGAAAAAGGACAAATGTACATGAATAAAATGAATCAATATTAAGTGGACCATAAAAATAACATAAAACATTCTAATTTGGTATAACCTAGTGAAGGCCGAATTTATATCCAAGACGGGGCAAAAGCTCGTACCTAACTTCTCGAACCCATCTCTTAAGGGATAAGGGTAGTTTAGGTCTTGAAGAAAGGGATCAAATTACCCCTATCCAATTTGGTTCCCAATGCAAGATTGGGTGGCGACTTCCCATTTTCTCTTAATTAGTCTTTATGGCTAATTTACATTCCCTTAAGTGTTGAAAAAGGTTTTGAAACAGTGTCGTGGTCACAATAGCTCTAACGAGATGAAAGCCTTGTTCACAATTTGTATTCAGTTGAATTTGATATTTAATATTCTAAACTTTATATTATAAGAGGGGAGAAGGGGAGGGGGGTGGGCATTATAAATTATGATGGATTTCCACCACAAGTGAGATGTGGTTAGACACAAATTTGATTTTCATAAGCGAGCCTGGGTACAAACTTAGGCCCGAGCCCCTCCTAAAACTTAAAAAATTTCTCTTACTTCCCTAGCTTAAATAGATTATTTTTGTACCCTCTTTTGAAGCCTAACTTTAAATTTTGTTTCTCTTTTTGTCTAACCATATCCTGGTTAGACACAAATTTGATTTTCATAAGCGAACCTGGGTACAAACTTAGGCCCGAGCCCCTCCTAAAACTTAAAAAATTTCTCTTACTTCCCTAGCTTAAATAGATTATTTTTGTACCCTCTTTTGAAGCCTAACTTTAAATTTTGTTTCTCTTTTTGTCTAACCATATCCTATCTATCTCATTTGGCCCTACTACATATGTCTTTTTTGCATCCAAATAACATAATTTGCAATCATATAAGTTTCTCTTATTTTGAAGTTATTTTTTATAATTTTATTTTAAAATCAATTTTAAAATTTTTTTATTCTTATTTATTTAGTTTGACATAAATTATATCTTTCTTATTACATTTTCATTTATAATTTGCAAATTGTTAATATGTTGTTACTAAAAGAATACAAATTCAAGTTATTTCTAATAAAGGATAATAATTAACTCTTTTTCTAATTTTTAGTGAAGGTACATATTATTTCTAGTTTTTAGTGAATGATAGACTGCTTACATACATTAAGAACATATTTTTGACAACATTGACAATGAGGCAATGACACAATATTTTTAAAATGTAAAAACTAGTCGAGAACAGTTATAAAAGTATATATATTCAACAAATTATTGAATAATAGCATTTTATATTTTGTATTTTGCTTAAGTGTATTATTTTTAATTTTTTTAATTTTCTTGTATAATTGAGAGAATACAATTTAAATATTAAAAAATAATTAAAGATGCCCCCCTGGGTAAAATCATGGGCTTGCCACTGTTGATTTTGATTGGCTAATAGGTTAGTTCACATTGATTGGTTAACGGATTGGCAGATTTTGTTTGGCTTGAGTTTTGGCAAATTTTGATTTGTTAACTTAAGCAACATTAGGCAATTGTTACTCCATAAAGACAGGTATATTATTTTGCTTTGTACCTCACACAACTAGAATTACTCGTCTCTCTCTCCGTCACAATTGCTCGTCTCAGTTCTTAATTAATTTAGGGACAATTTAGATTTGAGGGGCCTTTTCAATAGCCTTAAAAAAAAAAAAAAAGTTTTCATAAAACAGCCTCCAAATAGTCTTTCGTAAAATAATAACCACACTATCCATTCGACAACTGGACGATCCTAAATTATAATTCGAGATGTTGTTCAACAATTGTATACTTAGAATCGATGATGGTTTGACATAATTCGACGATGTTATTTGATGATAACATACCCAAATTTGACAATTCAACAGACATTTGATAGTTCAACAAGAGTCCTTGAATTGTCAAACACAACGAATGCAAGCACAACCAAAATCAGTTTTGATTTCAGTTTTGGTTTATGGTTTTTAGTTTTGGTTTTGTTGTGTGAGGAAGATGCAAGCACAACCAAAATCAATAAAAATTGCAATTAAAATTAGATGGCATTAAAGAAGCGCAGATGGGGAAGGAAGTTCTTAGAGGGAGAGATGAAATAATTCTGTCAAGTTGGTTCCAGTTTTCGTTTTTGGTTTTTGGTTTTGGTTTATTGTGGGTGGAAGATGCAAGCACAACCAAAATCAATTAAAATTAAAAGGCCTTTTGGAGAGAGATGAAATCAATTCTGTCTTGGTTCCAGTGTTGCTTTTTGGTTTTTGGTTTTGGTTTGTTATGGTTGGAAGAAGCGGGCCACAAAGGTTATATTTTTCGGATTTTTTTTTTTGGTTTGTTCCAGTTTGTAATAGAGAGAGTGGGTATAGATGCAGAGAGACAGAAGGTTAAAGAGAGATCGTGAGGAGAGGTAAGGGCAATATGAAAATTTCGCACCTTGGAGTCTATGAGTATAAAAAATTTAAAAGATAAGGCTATTATTAAAATGGTTTATTTCTAAATGGTCCCCCAAATGGGGGCTAGATCTGACAATTTTCCCATTTATTTATTTCTCTTATTCACCTCTGACAGCCCCACTGCCTTTACAATTCAGTGGCATTTCAATTAGCGTAGTTTCATTGTCTGTATCCACCAAATTTTCAGCAAATGACCCCCTGTCAGCTCCACCTTATTTTGTGACCCCTTTTCTAAATTTGATCATTTTTTACCCCCTTTTTAAAGTAAAAAGACCGAAATACCCATAATACCTGGAAAATTAACAATATAACAAAATCAGCCCTCTGCTTTTCACATCCTTGCATGACTGGGTCGTGGAAAAAATTATGATATTTTTATCAGATTCTCATTTACGGCACAACTGAGTCGTGCCAATTGCACGACCTATACGTGCAAAATCCTAGATCTCATTTTCTTGCACGACTGGGTCATGCATATAGCACGACTAAGTCGTGCAAAATCTTATAAGAATATTAAGCTCTCATTTACTACACGACCTGGTCGTGCCATTTGCAGTCACTCAACTCCTTTGTCAAAACATCATGATACACGAATCTGTTTTCATTAGCTTGCCTTTAATGGTCACTCCCACCGCTGTGCTCACATCTCACCTCGTGCCTCGGTTGGTTGCTTGCTCACGTCCTTCGTAGATAGCCAAGTCTTTGTAAGATATAGGTGGTACAGATGGATTTATGTTCCAAAATCGATGCTTTAATTGTTTGTTGGTGTTGGCTTCCTGAATGTCAAACAATATGATGAGGGATAAAAATTGAAGTATTTACCTACTCTTGAAGCCCACTCTAAAGCTTTGAATTACAACTCAAACTGAAATTTGTGCACCATGTTAAGTTAATTTTAATAAAATTCCAGATTGCATTTTTTCCAGTCGTGTAAGATTCCATTATATTTATATACAATTCTCATTTACTGCATGACGCAGTCCTGTTGCTTACCCGATTTGGTCATGCAAAATTGTAGATTTTATTTTTTTGCACGACTTGGTTGTGCTGGTAGCATCACTTGGTTGTGTAAAATTCTGTGGTATTTCTATGTTCTCTTTTACTACATGATCCAGTCGTGTAGATTTTCAGATTTCAGTTTTTTCCCACAACTGGGTCGTGCATGTAACATAATTGGGTTGTGCAAAATTTCGTGATATTTTATTTAAAGTTATCATTTACTACACGACTGGGTTGTGCAAGTCATGCACAATTCCAGATTACAGATCTCTGTGATATTTTATTAAACTTCTCATTTACTCTACGACTAGGTCGTGCAACAACCTAGTCGTGCAAAATTTCAGATTACACCTTTCTGCATCAATGGGTTGTGCGAGTAACACAACCGAGTCGTGCCAAAAATAGAGAGCATTTTATGTTCACAATTATTGCATGACTTGGTCGTGCAAATTGCACGACTCGATTAAGGAAAATTTCAAAATTCACTCTTTTGCACGAATAAGTCGTGCTAGCTAGTTGTGCACAAAATAGTGAGCATGACTATATTTTGTAAATTTTAGCTGTTATGAATTTTGCATGACAAAGTCGTGCAAATTGCACTACTCGATCGAGCAAAATTTCAAAATTCACTTTTTTTGAACGAATAAGTCGTGCTAGCTAGTTGTGCACAAAATAGTGAGCATGACTGTGTTGTGTAAATTTTAGCCCTTAGGAATTTTGCATGACAAAGTCGTGCTTGTTGCACGACATTGTGGTGCAAAGTTTAGGAAGAAACAAAGTTTGCACCATCAACATCTAAAAAAATACATTTTGTCCTGGTTTCAATAGTCATACATAGTTTGTCACAAAATACTGTCTAGAATAGAATGTGAATAACTAATGACTCATGACTATATCACATTAAACAAATTTTCTTGTCTAGTTAACGAGAGAATACAATCACAACACCATCAAATAGCACAATTTCAACTTTTAATCCTTCATAGTAAACTAGAAATTGATTGACATTTTATATGTTTGCTCGAGTCACATAATTTGAAGACGGTCTTTAGATGGCCATCCAACTGAAACACATGAAAGACAAACAATTGCCATAAAGCAACAACTAGACCTTTGGCCAACACAATGTGAAATCCTTTTGACATTGTAGTTCATGTGTCACAAATCAATTAAAATAGGCTAAGCTTCCATCTCCCTATGCAGTCTATTCATTTTGTCTAATATTTGTTAGAAGACATCAGGATGAAAATGTCTAGGTATGGAGCTGTATTGCTAAGCCTGCCTCAAGATCATTTAGAATGCATAGTTGTTCACCTCAAGGGTTGTCAATGTATAAGAATATTTTTATTGGTTAAAATTGTAACAATGGTTTCATAAGGGTAATAAAAATGTTATAATGTAAGAAAATTTATGTAAATGTGCATGATATCACAAATACAACTAGGAAATTGAAAAAATAGCGATATTTTTATGTTGACAAATACTACACGGCTTGGTCATGCAAGTTGCACGACTAAAATTCCAGATTTCACTTTCTAACATGACTAGGTCGTATTGGTAGCACAACTAGTTTGTGTGAAAAAAGTGATATTTCTATAAGGTTCTCATCTACTGCATGACTGGGTTGTACAAAATTCCAGATTACACATCGCAAAAAAATTAGGATATTTCTATCAGTTACTCATTTACTGCATGACTGGGTTGTGTCAGTTGCACGACCTAGTCATGCAAAATTCCAAAATTTACTTTTTTGCACGACTGGGTCATGCAGATAACACTTAAATCGAAATTCGATTCTTCTTTTGGTGAGCCCATTCATGAGACTTTGTAGGGGGTAATATTATATGTGTCTTAACTTCATCTGAGATGTCTCACTCCTTTGACAGACTAACAGGATAGATAGACTTTGTATAAGCAGCTAGTAGGACTTCAAACTTATAAAAGTGATGACAAAAAGTATAAATTGATTAGTTACAAACTCTACACATTGCAATAACATGTTTGCATGGTAACTGTTCAACCTGGAATTGTCGACACGATCTAGTAGCATGACTAGGTTGTGCAAAATTTTGTAATATTTTTATTAAGGCCTCATCTACTGCACACTGAGTCGTGCTACTTGCACAACCTGATCGTACCAAAATCTAGATTTCACTTTTTGCACGACTAGGTCGTGTAAAATTAGTTGATACTTTTATTAAGTTGTCATTTACTACATAATCTGATCGTGCAAAATTTTAGCTTTCATTTTTTTTCACGACTGGGTCATGTAAAATTACTTGATACTTTTATTAAGTTGTCATTTACTACACAATTTGATCGTGCAAAATTTCAGCTTTTATTTTTTTTTCACGACTAGGTCGTGCCAAATTCCAAAATTAATTTTTTTGCACAAACGAGTCATGAACTGACGTGATATAGTCATCCAAAACAAGAATGAGAACTTTTATACTATTCATAATTATTGCACAACTTGGGGTGCGAAATTCCACAAGTTATTTTTCTTTGCATGATGGGTAGCACTAACACATCGTAGTTGTGCAATGCAATAGTGTTGTTTCCGATGTTACTCATAGTTGTGCGTTTTTATGTAGTTCTTAACATATCGTCACATTTGTCAAACATAGTTCTGATAAACATAAACAATTTTTAGTAAGCAATACAATGGTCACAATTTTTATTTTTGATGCAAATTCACATTTTTGAAGTTGTTGATTTTGAAAATCTCTTCAATCCTTTCTCTTGCTCCTTTAATTTTCTTGAGCAATACCACTTTCTCTACTTCCAAACATTAATTTACAAGCAAACATACAAGAGTAACATGCCCATGTATGAAAAACGGGTTACAATCATAATAGAAAGCAAGTCAAATTTCTCATCATTCAAAATAAAATGAAAAGGTTGTCAAGTTGTCAACGATCAAATTTGAGTAACAATAAGATTCACATTTCAATTGTGTTACATTTTCTTCAAAGTGAGATTGGTCAAAAAGTTGTTTTCATACATATCAATAAGTTGTACAATATAGAAATAAGAAATGAATATGCTCTAACAGAAGCTAGAAAGACTTTCTCTACAACCAAAAACTTTCTGTTTTTCCATCAGTGCAAGATTCAATGTATATTCTATCAATTTTCACTTCTTAGCATTCTCTGGCTAAAGCATGATTATCTGGGGAATGGGGCTGGAACAGAGCACAGATAACTTATGGTAATATAAGAAAAAGGGAAGAAGAGAGATAGAATTATTTAAGTATAAGAATGAAAGAATTAAGTTCCTACCATTGTCAATATAAGTTTATATAGTTTTTCATCATATTGTTTATTTTTCATGTCTTGGAGCAATCTCGCAGTCTTATAGATTGGATCTGCCCATCTACATGCCATATTCCTCACATAGTCTTCATTATTTCTTTCCTAGAATCAGCAGCAATGAACGATATATAGAGTTACCCCATCCATTTTGTAGAATTTAATTCATACATAAAGGAAAAAATGTATATAGTTATTGAAAAAATTACAATAATCAACTAGACACATAGGCAAAGCACTATCAAAATATGTGTGCATAAAAAGTGAAACAAAATCTACTCTACTTTTAAACAAATACGAGAATTCTGCTGTAGTAGTCACAATTTGCACACTGATAAGGAGAAATAGACACTAATTAAAAAAAAATTACATAAAGTAAAATAATCAGGTAAAATTGAGCACCAAAAATGAGAAAATAATGCAAAAACATACTGAATGGAAAAGTGTATCAGGAAGCATAAATGGAAAAGGTAAAAGATAAGGAGAATGTCCCAAAACAAGCCATCGGAAAGCATAAATGGATGCAAAACCAAAAAACTTTGAGAAAAATATGTTTACATGTTGAGGTAGGCTCCGAAAAAAAAGCTTGATACGAAAGAAAATTCGGTATAAAATTTTTAAGAATGCTAGCTTTTTTTTTTTTTTAATCAACATGCTTAGCACGTGAACTAATTCTTGGATTGTTGAATAACATTATCAAATAAAGATCAACTAGGTCAGAAATTAAGCATTGGGCGAAACTCAATTTTTTCTTTTTTAATCTTTGTAAGAAGATGAAAAGAACTTATATACAATAAAAAGAAAGATTTACAAGTGAAAAATAAGAAATCACACATTGGGTCCGAGATTTCTTTGTTGTAACAATAATAGCTAGAATGATGATTCACTTTCAGGAAAGGACTAAAAGATCTAGTGAGACACGACAAGAGAGATACAGTGCACTAAACAAATATATGAATTTTACGTGTGAAACTATAGTCAAAGAATACAAAAAAAAGACTTACATAAGTCTTGATGCAAAACAGAAATTTAATAAATATCAAAGTTGGGTCCAACATTTCGTCCTAATAACATCACTAGGACAAACCACAATAAACATACAAGTCTTCCACTATAATACTAAACAAAATTTTACACACAAAAAGTACCAAAAATAACTAAACAACAGAGATAAGAGTGCTATAGCTGTATCTTGAAGATGAATAAGCATTAGACAAACAAGGAGATGGTGGATGTCTTCTTGGTAACGATATTTGCAATGTTTTTAAAGACAACATTTGAATATCTGTAGCCAATCTGTTCAACCTCTTGATGTAAGCCACCTGTTCATTCAAAAAAATGTCATCATTCTCAGCATCAGCCGACGAACAGCTCACAACCCATTCGATAAAATGCCGCAATGACAAAGAAATCAAATAGCAGCTCCATTTCAACAGATCGTGACAATACAACAAAGACCCAGATCAATTTCGAAGTCGAAAACAAGACAAACAAAAATTACATACCTCGACTTCATCATTAGAAGTTTCCCCATAATCTTCATAGTTATTGACGGACCGAATCAAGTCCTTGACCTTATCAGGAATGGATGTGTTCCAATGTTTCCTAATCCCACCTCAGCAACCAGCATCTACTACTTCTACCATAGTCTTGAACTTCCTAGCTTGAATCTGAAGAAACTGTAGCAAGAGTGCATGTGACTTGTGCTCAACCGGAAGCTCTGGGAAATCAATATTAGTTGAGCCAGAATTCCTCAATTTATTCATGAGTAGTCAGCCAGTATCAGAAACGATATTTATGTCTTTTTACTTAAAAAAGGGTCACATATATATAGAATTGAAATGGGGTTTACATTTACTAAGTCGGCTACAAAAAGGGTTATTTAAAAAAATATCCGTCTGTATTCAATCGAAAACCAACTTCATCTTCTATGGTGATATTCCTCTTGAGAGAAATTTGAACGGGGCTAATTATTTATTGATTTATTTTTAATTTAATTAGTTATTTTTTTATCTGAGATGTCTATAATGTCCTTACCCTTTTCAAATTTAAATAACCAATACAATATGAGGGGTGTCTATTGTACTATATTCGAACAATGGGGTGGTGTCTATTGCACTATATTATTAGATGCTCCATTTCAAATTCTTAAAAATATACAGAAAAAAATGTTAAAAAAAAAACTTCAAATATCTTTAAGTATCGATAAGCAATGCATGTATAAAATTTTAATTCTAGAAGTCAGACATTACTTTTTTTATTTTCAATGATATTTAAAATTTATCATATTAGCTAGAGATTAGATGACTATTTAATGATGATCTGGCTTAATGGATGATTCTACGAAATATTAAATATAAAGGTTGCCTTTCCATTTCTTATATTTTGATTTTTGATTTTTTAATTTCGACAAAGTCCTATATTGGAGGTATTCTTGCCTCCGCTTACAGATAATAAATATTCACTTTAAAATATCTGTTACAATTGAAGATGAAATAATTTAAATTTTATATCAAACAGTAATAGCAATTTCAGCTAAACAACATAAAACAGATATATAGAAGTGAACTTGGGAAATGTTTCAAGTGGCTGAATGGTAAAAATTAGGGACTGGAATAAGTGCATGTTGCCAAAAATGCGTTTGGACTCGTTTCACAGCGATTTTTGCCAAATTTTTGTAAAATGCGCATAAATTTTGTAAAGATTTCTTTAAATTTAAAAAAATTACAATGCCCGTTAAACCTTTCCATATCATCGTATTATGTCAAAGAAAACTTTGTTAGGAATTTTTATTTTATCAATTAAATTTCTGAGAATTTTTTATTTTTCAAGAAAGTTAGGCATTACTTCTTTTTTTCTTTCATTCTTTTTCCTTTTTTTTTTTTCCATTGCAATGCATATCCATTTCATCATAGTTTTTCAATACAAGTTAGAAATACATGTGTGTATATACGTTGAGATTAAGATCCTTGAAGTTGACCTCCACAACTCAAGATCACAAAGCAATGTAGGAAGATAATAAAGAAACAAAACTGATGAACAATCAAGCAAGTAATTTAACACGAAAACTACTTTTTATCCTTATTATATATCCTTATTATACTTATGCTCCGGATCATCCATTTGAGATTCTCAGAAATATAAAGAGAAAAAGATCTTCAAATATCTTGTAACAACTATAAAATTTATAGATATGTGTTGCACGTCTAAAGATTTGATTCCAAAAGTCAAAAGATCTTTTTAATGCATTAATTATGACATCAATCCACTGGCCTCTTTGCTATTTATAGGTAGATATGTTATTGACTTCCAACGTCCAACTCCTTGCATGATAAAAGAATTTGAGAGAAAAGAAACACTACACACATGGAGATATGGCCAGAAATGGTATGGTGATAGTTGTAATGACAACCATCATGTTATACATACTTCCCACAGTCCTTATGCAATAAGACAGTTTAAATAACTATGGTGATCAGTGCCGTTCAGCATGCCGTCCTTATGCATCAGCTATTTGCAGTCCAATCTGCGATGACGTATCAGTCGCTTGTGAAACTTACGAAAATGCTGTTAGGCAACTTGCGCTAACAGTTGTATCCAAGGTTGTTCAGTCAATTGTCAAGTGTAAAATCCACCTGTTTCGGTTATACCTATGCGTGATATGTATAAATCTTAGACTCTATAACATTATCTCATATTTTATTTTCTTTTTAACTTACATCTTCGTATTGGTTATATCCTTTCGATTTCAAGTTTCAAGGTATCGAAGAAAACTGTGCTTCTACTAATTTTAACAGTTTACTTTTTTTTTTCTTTTTTAAAAGTCTTACTAAAGATTTGTAAATAAATAAACAAATAAAAAAAACTGCAGTTCTTTTTTCTTTTTTAATATAGTATAGTAATGTTAATTAAGCAAATGAGTTATAGAATATTGTAGATCTATTTTGGATAATTTTAAATGGCATTATGCATACGTTAGGTAGAAATCATCATATCATGAAAAATGTTTTCATATGTTCTCAAATATTTTCTCCTTGTATATATGAACTTGAGATAAATAGAAACTTGGTTTTACTTTTCGCCACTAATGAACTGCCTTGATTTCCCTTTTTTTTTTTTTTTTTTTGCAGATTCTAAAAGGCTAAAAGATATCCAAACTCTGGGTGTCTCAGAATAAAACGCCTTCTCATGTTTTGTTGGAATAAAAATTTGATTTTTGTGCACACTGTACAGTTTGCGACAAATTGAATAATTTCAATTCTGAGGCATTATAACCTCTGGGGTGGACCAATTTTACTTTCTTTACTATTCATTAGTAGTTCAAATATTGTGATACTTTCTGTTGTGCGCTCTGCCCCTGTTTCTCTCTACTAATGTTCCTATTCCAACTAATTATTTTCAATCAATGAGTACATCTTCTTTTAAGAGGAAAATTAAAGAATCAGATGCACGCAATATCTTGCACAATAATCGTGTGAACACACAAATATTTCTGCAATGGCAAATAAAAAAGTTAAGAATACAAATGTTTATGTTGGTTACCTTGAACTACCACTGGAAAAAAAAAATAAAAAAAAGAATCCGCTAATTACCTAACAGATAACCCAATATATAAAGATACTGAGAGAGTAAATATTAAAGGGTTAAATAAAAAAACCAAATTTATTCATCAAATATAACCATTAATATAATGGTAATAAAAATTTAGGGACCAAATTAACTTTCAGACTTTCCAAATTACTTTTTCCGTTTGAATAAATATGCTATGCCTGTTGGGGATGCAATGCAAACTCTGAACAGAATTTGGGAGAAAAATGATTTGTATTAACAGAGAAAATTCATATACAAGATTTACACAAAAACTCCCCTAAATAAATCTTGGAGCTCTCCTGGCTCTCTCTCACTCTCAGAACTCTCTGGTTCTGAATCCTAACTCTCTCTGGAGTCCTCACACTGATTCAACAATCTACAGAATGTCCTTAATTTATAGAGGAGTCTGCATGAATTTTTCAATGTGTTAGGTAGGAGGTTGGTCACCTACCTTGACTTGCTATGCACCTACCCTTGACTTACCTCCAATGGAGGTGCCTAACCTTGACTCAATCATTCACATGGGAGGGATCTAGAAGCCTCATGCATCATGCATGAGCTCATCAATTCTCCCCCTCCATCCCATGTGAAAGGGGAGTAACAACAAAAGTAATTAGACAGCTTCTAGTCCAACTATGTCTCTGCATAGTTCTAGCTTGTCTATGGTGACTACTTTTATTAACATATCGGCTGGATTCTCTTTGGTATGAATCTTCATAAGCTTCAACAGTTGCTTGTCCATAACCTCGCGTATCCAATGATAGCGAATGTCGATATGCTTCGTTCGAGAATGGTACACTAAATTCTTGTTCAAATCCAGAGCACTTTGACTATCACAGTGTACTTTGTACTCCTTTTGCTCGATCCCAAGTTCTTGGAGAAACCGCTTCAACCACAACATTTCTTTTCCAGCTTCCGCTGCGGCAATGTATTCAGCCTCTGTCGTGGATAGCGCAACACACTTCTGTAGTCTTGACTGCCATGACACAGCTCCCCCTATAAAAGTGTAAACAAAACCTGATGTAGATTTCCTACTGTCAGGATCTCCGGCCATATCTGAATCTGTATAGCCTTCCAAGATTGGATCAGCTCTCCCGTAACACAAACATATCTTCGAGGTACCTTTTATGTATCTAAGAATCCACTTGACTGCCTCTCAATGTTCTTTCCCTGGATTGGAAAGAAATCTGCTTACGACTCCTACAGCATGAGCAATATCTGGCCTTGTACACACCATGGCATACATCAAACTTCTTACAGCAAAAGAATAGGGCACCGACGTCATGTCCTCTATCTCTTTCTTGGATGAGGGACATGATCTCTTGCTCAGCTTGAAGTGATTAGCCAGTGGTACACTAACTGGCTTAGCACCATCCATGTTGAACTTTTGAATCACCCGTTCAATACATTTCTCCTGAGACAGCCATAATTTTTTCTGTTTCCTGTCTCGACGAATGTGCATACCTAAGATTTGCTGAGCTGGTCCCAAGTCCTTCATATCAAAGGTTTTTGAAAGTTCCTTCTTCAACTGCTTTATTTTTGTTGCATCTTTCCCGACGATCAGCATGTCGTCCACATATAACATTAATGCAACAAAGCTTCCACCTGGAAGTTTCTGGAAGTAGACACACTGGTCTGCAGCAGTTCTTTTGTACCCATGACTCACCATGAAGGAGTCAAACTTCTTGTACCATTGCCTTGGTGCTTGTTTAAGGCCATACAAGCTCTTTTTGAGCTTGCACACGAGGTGTTCTTTTCCTTGAACCTCGAACCCTTCTGGCTGCTCCATATAGATTTATTCATGCAAGTCTCCATGAAGAAATATTGTCTTCACATCCTGATGAACACTTAAATATGTATGTTTAATAAGAGTTTAGTTCATCATATTGCATTACTAGTGTCATTAAATTCCTCAACTTAAGCATATTTGTAGCATTTGCATCTTTGGAATTAATTTCTCTTCATTTTGGTTTTGTTACAGGTTCGGTAAAATGGGCATAACTCTCTATTTATAGATCAGAATGGTGCAATTCTTAATGTTTTGGAAAGCTGATTCAATTGTCTACAAGATTGCATTTCACAAGCATCATCAAATTCGGGCTCTTAGTGGACCAAAATTGGGCTTGAAGTGAACCCATCTACAGTCTCGGCCCAGTCTGACCAGGCCTCAGTATTTGGATCGTATCTCTCAAAATACGTATCCAAATTGTGCAAATCAATATGTTCTAGAAAGCTGAGAGAAATATCTACAACTTTCATGAGACATGTGATTAAAATTCACAACATTTCAATGTCAAAATTGATGGTCAAAGTCGGTGCCTAATGATCCCAATTGTCAAAGATATTTACAACTAATATTTGACAATTATGCCCTTGTAATTTGACAAGTTTGCCCCTGGATGTATCTATAAATAGAGGTGCCTTGTGACCCATTGGGGCATCTTGGCCTTGGCTGGAACATTTTGGCTTTGGCTAGGATCTTGTATTGTGTTTTGTGTGTTTATGTTATTAATGAATTTCCTTTTTCTTACATTTTATTTTCTTTCTATTATAATGTTATTCTAATTTCTCTTTTGCTAAGGTGAAAGGGTGAAACCCTTGATATGAGAATAAGGATTCTCTAACCCTTAATATGTGCTTAATAATCTTAATCTTATAATGTTTATTCAATATGATTTATATTTAATTTCTTAATCAATCTTGACACCACTCGTAAAGTGGAGGTCTTGATCCATTGTTGACAATCCTTGGCACATCAAATGCTTGGATCCTTTCTAGATGATGTATGGTTCTTCCTTACCGACACGAATCTAGTTAGGAACCTTGATTTGTTGTAGACATATGGTGATTGGCACATTGGATGCTTGAACCCATTTACAAGAAGTGGTATAAATATTGGTAATGAAACAAATATAATTCATATAACTAAAATGGGTTAATTATCCTTATTTGAAATATCAAGGGCGGATCCCCTAACCTTAGCCTTCATTGTTATTGTGTTAATTCCTCTTGTATTTTAATTATTCTATTGTTTATGAACTTTTTATTTTATTTACTATGGTAGGTTCTACCACCTTATGAAATTGTTCTTTAATTTACTATGGTTGGTTATACCACCTATTTCCATGGATGGTTTTACCTCCTCTTGCTTTTTGTTTTATATTTGAATGGTCGGTAATACCGCCTACCATCTTACATATTTATTGATATTCTCTTGTCATCTCTTTGAATTATCCATACCATATTCGCTTAGCTTATAATTTGTAGCGCTTAAATCCCCTTCCTCGTGGATCGACCTCGGTCTCACCGGGTTTATTACTTCGACACTCCTATACTTGGGAGACAATCCTTTTTCGGATGTGTCAAGTTTTTTGCGCCGTTGCCGGGAAAGGTAAAAATTGGCGTGCAAAATTGTAAGTATTCTCTTTTCTCATCTTAGATCTAAATTTTTTATTTTTTTGGCGTTCATCTTTTCCTCTCTTTTCTTCTCTCTTTCTTGCATGAAAATTTGGTCACGAACATCTAGTGGTAGACTTGTGAGAAAAACATCATCGTCCTTAGAAAACATGGCCGACAATCATGAGGAAATATTCACGGATGAAGGGGACAACCGTTCGCAACAAAATGATCAAAACCAACGAAGAACCCTCAAAGACTACATGAATCCGGTAAGGACTAGTGCACCATCTTGTGTGGTTTCTCCTCCAGATTCAATCCATTTCAATTTCAAACCAAGTTTTGTTCGACTTCTACCCACTTTTCATGGACTTGACATGGAGAACCCATATTCGCACTTGAAACTCTTTGAAGAGGTATGTAGCTCCTACACTGACCCAAATTGTAGCATAAACACCATTAGATTAAAGCTTTTTCCTATTTCTTTAAAAGATAAAGCTAGAACATGGCTACAAAATTTGAGGTCGAATTCCATCAGTTCATGGGATGAGATGAAACAACCATTTTTGAAAAAATTTTTTCCTACCCATAGAACAAATTCTCTTAAAAGACAAATTTCTGATTTCTCTCAAAGACAAGGAGAAACCCTTTAACAATGTTGGGATAGGTATAAGGAACTACTTAATACCTGTCCTCACCATGGGTTTGAAACTTGGAGAATAGTTTGCACACTTCTATGAGAGGGTTAAACTCAAGATAGCAACTATTAAAAAGAATTAATGTGTAATGGAGATTTAAAGAAAAAGACCCTGAGGAAGCACGTGACTTCTAGATTCCTTGGCAGAAAAAGGCCAAAATTGGGACCTGCTGGCACCTATGAGTGTACCAGGCAAGGCCCCAACCTCGACCTCTAATAGAGGCATTTACAACCTTAGGGAAGACCATGACCTTCAAGCCAAATTTGCATCCCTAGCTAGAAAAGTCGAGGCTTAAGAGATGAAAAAGAGTGGTCAATTGAAATCTATTCAAGAAAATGTCTGTAACATTTGTGATGACAATGACCATTCTACTGATGATTGCCCAACTTTGCCTGCCTTTAGGGAATGTCTCCATGAAGAAGCCAATGCCTTAAACACTTTCAAAAGGCCAAATCACAATCCGTATTCACAAACCTACAATCCTGGTTGGAGAAATCATTCAAATTTTAGCTGGAAAAATGACAATCATGCACAATCTTCACAAGTCCCTTTTCAAGCACAACAAAATTTTCAAATTTCTCATGATCATGCATATGCCCCTCCTCATAGGAATGACCTTCAAGAAACATTGCATTCATTCATTACAAAGCAAGAGACTTTCAATAGCCAACCTGCTCAAACATTAGCAAATTTGTCAGAAACTCTTGCAAAATTTGCATCTACATTTAGCATCCAAGAGAAGGGAAAATTTCCTTCTCAAACATTGCAAAACCCCAAAGATCCATCTAACTCAAATGCAGGGAGTTCAAATAACCATTATTTTGACCAAGCTAAGTCAGTCATGACCCTTCGCAATGGTAAGGTTGTTGAAAAACATATTCCTAACCTTTGTGAGAAAGAAGAAGAATCGATCTCTAAAGGGCAGGAAGGGGTTGCCAAACCAACACTTAGCGAAGAGGAAACCAAATCCTCATCTGTGCCTCCATTTCCTCAAGCATTAGCCACACAAAAGAAGCCAACTCACAATTCTGAAATCTTGGAAATTTTCAAACAGGTAAAGGTCAACATTCCCTTGCTTGATGTGATCAAACAGGTACCTTCTTATGCAAAATTTTTTAAAGATTTGTGCACTGTGAAAAGAAAACTGAATGTGAAAAAGAAGGCATTTCTAGCCGAGCAAGTAAGTGCTATTCTTCAAAATAATAATACAGTGAAATATAAGGATCCAGGTTGTCCTACAATTTCATGTGTTGTTGGAGACCATAAAATTGAACAAGCTTTACTTGATCTTGGTGCTAGTGTGAATTTGCTTCCATATTCGGTTTTTCAGAAACTCAATTTAGGTGAGTTAAAACCAACTTCTGTGACTCTTTTGCTTGCTGATAGATCAATTAAGTACCAAGAGGAGTAGTAGAAGATGTGTTAGTTCAAGTCGATAAATTCATTTACCCAGTGGATTTTATTGTCTTGGACACACAACCAGTGGAAGTATGTAATTCAATTCCTGTCATTCTAGGGCGTCCATTTCTAGCTACCTCTAATGCTTTGATTAATTGCAGGAATGGAGTCATGAAGCTATCGTTTGGGAACATGACATGGAACTTAATGTTTTCAATATGTGCAAACAACCACATGAAGAAGAAGATGAAATTGAGGAGGCTAATATGATCGAATCTATTGTGGAAGGTCACATCCAAAAATGGAGTTCTTCTGACCCTTTGGAAACTTGTCTAGTGAATTCATTAGAATCAAGCATGGAACTAGAATCTGATCTTTCTGATATATGTTCTTTATTTGATTGTGCACAGGTGATGGAAAAAAGCTCAAAATCAAGATTTGAAGAATTGGGCAAATGAATGAAAGCAAGGAAGGTGAAGCTCCCAAGCTAGAATTGAAGCCCTTACCTGAAGGACTGAAATATACATATCTTGGGGGAATCGAGCCCCCCCCCACCACCCCCCCCACCCCCCAACCCCCCCATATCTGGTGGTAATTTCTTCATCCCTCACATGCGAGCAACAAGGTAAGTTGATAGAAGTGCTTAAAAGGCATAAAAATGCAATTGGGTGGACTTTAAAAGATATAAAAGGCATTAACCATTTAATTTGCACACATAGAATACATTTAGAGGAAAATGCCAAAACATCTCAACAACCTCAAAGGAGATTAAATCCACACAGGAAGGAGGTCATTAGGGCTGAAGTTCTCAAACTACTTGATGTGGGAATTATCTATCCTATTTCTGATAGTAAATGGGTAAGCCCTACACAAGTAGTACCTAAGAAATCTGGCATTACAGTAGTTAAAAATGAAAAGGGTGAATTATTGCCAACTCGTGTCTCATCTAGTTGGAGGATGTGCATTGATTATAGAAAATTAAATGCTGTCCTAGAAAAGACCATTTTCCCTTACCCTTCCTTGACCAAATTCTTGAAAGAGTAGCAGGAAACCCCTACTACTACTTTCTTGATGGATACACAGGCTACTATCAAATTCCCATTGCACTTGAAGACCAAGAAAAGACCACATTCACGTGCCCCTTTGGCACTTTTGCATTTAGGAGAATGCCTTTTGGACTTTGTAATGCCCCAGCCACTTTTCAAAGATGCATGTTAAGCATTTTCATTGACATGGTTGAGCATTGTTTAGAAGTTTTCATGGATGATTTAACTGTCTTTGGAAACTCTTTTGATAATTGTCTTGAAAATTTAGAAAAAGTCCTAAAAAGGTGTGTAGAAAAAGGTCTTATTTTGAATTGGGAAAAATGTCATTATATGGTCTCTTCAGGAATTGTTTTAGGTCATGTGGTGTCTTCTAAAGGAATTGAAGTGGATAAAGCAAAAGTGGAATTAATTTCCCATTTGCCTCCACCAAAAACAGTTAAAGAGGTTCGTTCTTTCTTAGGGCATGCTGGATTTTATAGGAGGTTCATAAGAAATTTCAGTGCTATATCTAAACCTCTTTGTAACCTCTTAATAAAAAATACTTCCTTTGAATGGACTCAAGAATGTCAAAATGCCTTTGATACACTAATTGGACTTTTAACAACTGCTCCAATTATGCAATCTCCTGATTGGTCTTTGCCTTTTGAATTGATGTGTGATGCAAGTGACTATGCCGTTGGTGCTGTCTTAGGACAAAGAAAAGAAGGTAAGCCTTATTAATATACTATGCAAGTAGGACTTTAAATGATGCACAAATGAATTACACACCAACTGAAAAAGAACTACTTGCAGTAGTATTTGCATTGGACAAATTTCGTTCTTATTTAATTGGCTCTCCACCAATTGTTTACACTGACCATGCAGCTGTGAGATATTTAATGTCTAAACAGGATGCAAAACCTAGATTGATACGGTGGATCTTATTGCTCCAAGAATTCAACATCACAATAAAGGATAAGAAAGGAGCCGAAAATATCGTTGCTGATCATCTTTCAAGACTAACGACAGAAACATTAATTGAAACTTCACCTATCAATGATTCTTTTCTTGATGAGTTTTTATTTTCTGTTGCTACTATACCTTGGTTTGCTAACATTGTAAATTTTCTTGCAACAGGAAAAATGCCACCTCATTGGAATGCTCAAGACAAAAAGAAATTTTTAACCGAGGTGAAAAATTTTTATTGGAAAAGAAAAAAAACTGGGATGACCATATCTGTTCAAATATTGTCCAGACCAAATAATGAGAAGATGCATACCCGACAATGAGGTAAGTAGTGTCATTAACTTTTGTCATTCTGAAGCATGTTGAGGACATTTTTCATCTAGAAAAACAGCTGCTAAGATCTTACAATGTGGATTTTATTGGCCCACCTTATTTAAAGATGCACATGCATTTTGCAAAACGTGTGAAAATTGTCAAAAATTGGGATCCATTTCAAAAAGAAACATGATGCCTTTCAATCCCATTCTTGTTGTTGAAATCTTTGACTGTTGGGGTATTGATTTTATGGGACCTTTTCACCTTCATATTGGTTTTGTGTATTCCTTGTTGGCAGTGGACTATGTTTCAAAATGGGCCAAACAACAGAAGAAAAAGCAAGAAGGAAAGGCAATTCCATGTAGAAACAATGATCACAAAACAGTTGTCAAATTCTTGAAGGAGAATATCTTAAGTAGATTTGGAATTCCTCGAGCCATTATTAGTGATGGGGGTACACATTTTTGTAACAAACCATTTGAAACTTTAATGAAGAAATATGGAATAACCCATAAAATTTCTACACCTTATCACCCACAAACAAGTGGACAAGTTGAACTTGCTAATAGGGAGATAAAATAGATTTTAGAAAAAACGGTTAACCTAAATCGCGAAGATCGGTCCTTAAGACTTAATGATGCACTTTGGGCTTATCGAACTGCTTTTAAAACATCATTAGGAATGTCTCCTTACAGATTAGTTTATGGAAAACCTTGTCACTTGCCTGTGGAAATTGAGCATAAAGCTTATTGGGCCATTAAAACATTTAACACAAACTTGAATGATGCTTGCAAGTTACATAAACTCCAACTTAGTGAACTTGAAGAAATCATGAATGAGGCTTATGAAAATTCTAAAATCTACAAAGAAAAAATGAAGGTTTTTCATGACAAATCCATTGTTAGAAAATATTTTGAACCTTCACAAAAAGTTCTTTTGTATGATTCAAGATTGCATTTGTTTCCTGGTAAACTTCGGTCTCGTTGGACTGGGCCTTTCATTGTTAAAAATGTTTTCCCTCATGGAGCAGTTGAAATTGAGAACCCAAAGAATAGTAATGTGTTTAAAGTTAATGGACAACGGTTAAAACCATTCTTTGAAAATTTTGACCAAAACGAAGAGTCCATTGCTTTAATCGATCCTTTTTAAGGATTGATTTTTCCCGGTCAAGTGGCGGATACGGTACTCTGTGACATTTAAAGTCGGTTTTTCAGTTCCCTAAAAACTGTTGCTCACTTTGCATCCATTTTCTTTTCTTCTCTCTCATTTTCTTCACATGGATACCATTCTCTCTAAATTGCACAAACATTTTCCCTCTCTTCCTCAAAATGATTGGCTTAAAATTTATAAAGCTCGTGCAGAAAGACTAAGGTTGTTGATGCGTAAGGGTATTCCTGCTGATTTAAGATGGTTAATTGAAGCCAAGGTTCGATTCTCTTGTGAGTTTTCAGATAATCTTGTTTCCCATATGCCAGGTTTGGGAAAAAGCTCTTATTCCAAAAAGCGAAGAGCGAAAAGGTTACAAGTTTGTCCCAGATGTGCAAGATGGACTTGTAACCAGCGTTGCCGCTCCTTGGGATATTTGTCTAACAATCGAGAGGATAAGCTACAGTTCATCAAGGATGGACTGAGTAAGGAGTCCTTGGATGATATCCGAGTGACTCTTGAGACGCATTCTTGTGGACTTGTGCAGCGTGAAATTTTTAATTTGTGGACACAATTCCGAGATGAGCAGGAACGCTATAGTCTTGGGAATCTGACTCAAAACGACCCTGTTTGTCAGTTTATAATAAAACTGGATGGGAAGCATATCCCCAACTCATAGAAGGTGTTTAAGCCGTTTCTGGACGTAAAACCAGAGGAAGATGTAAGCCACAGTCACAACTACCTGTACATATGCATGCGTGCCATCATTTTTGAATTTAATACCTCATAGCTGTCATTTTTGAATTTGTATCTTTTGTTTGACTTATGGTGTCTTATTTCATCATCTTTTGACCTTTTTTTTGCATTATTGTCAACTTTTTCAACAAATAATCGAGCTACCTAGATAGATATCATCATTAACATACCTTTTTGCACTCCATAAATACCACATTTCTTGTTCTCTTCTTCACACATAGTTAGAGAGTCACATAGACATGGAGGGAACTTCAAAACGTCAAATCCAACGGATATGTGTATTCTGTGGATCTCGACCAGGTAAAAGTGAAGAGTTCGTAGAAGTAGCGAATTATCTTGGTAGTCTACTGGCTGAAAGAAAGATTCATGTGGTTTATGGGGGAGGTAGCCTCGGGTTAATGGGTTGTGTGTCAACAGCTGCACATGTATGAGGTAGTCAAGTTTTAGGAGTT